>APFE030905413.1:17867-29743 GCA_000404065.3 Pinus taeda
TAGAAATTTGAAAATATGGTAAATAAAAATTTGGAAAATATGGTAAATAAAAACTATGAATAGAATTAAATAAAAGAATCAAAATTAATTTATTAAACAATTAAATCTAACTAATCAATAAAATTAAATTAATAAATTAAAACTTATTTTTGAATTAAAATAGGAATAATCAAATTAATTAATCTAATTAATTAATTAAAATAAAATAAAACAACAATAAATAAAAATAAATAAGGTGTCGGCTTCTTTATAAGAATTAGGGTTCTAAGTTTATTTATACCCAAGTCCTTGGAATCTTCTCTCAATAAAAGCTTTCATTCTTCGATCTGATTTAGTCCTGATGATGGACCCCCTTTGGGGTTTGAAACGTCGACAAAATGAACAAAAACCTGTGGATAATTCGGATCATGACACTACAAAGAACTACCACAGAAGCCTCGAATAGCTTTATTGATAGAAAGAGTAGAAGAGAGGATTACAACCCATTGATCTGACCCAGTGTCATCCTCCCAGCATGAAAGCCCTTATTCGCCTCATGAAAAGCTTAGATCACCCAACATTATGATGTTCCACCAAGAAACCAACAACACTTCCTTACAAGATACAAGATTCCAGCCTCTCGATCTTTGGGATGAGGGATCCATATATAGATGTTTGTAGCGAGGTGAGTTAGCTTTTGGGATTTTGATTAGTGTCCTCTCTCCGATAGTTCTTGGTTCTACTTGGAGATTCATGATCTCTTACTCATCCCTGGGTGAATTCAGAGAGGCAAGTGTCACAGGAGAAGTTTTTGGAAGATTCCATGATCATCCACCTTGCAAACTGTCTCTGCCATTTGTCTACTCTCGCCCATCGCACCCTACAGAAGGGCTTTTTAGTATGCATCACACTTTTTGCATGTGGCAGGTGAGATGCATCACACCCTTATCACTGAGCAGTCTGTATGATCCAGTTTTGACCAGTTCTGAGCGATTTTCCATGGAGAACTTCTGGGAGATGATGTAATTAGTTGACCTTGTTCCTTTAGGGTGTGAAACAACACTTTTAGGGATTAAGAAGCCCTTGGTTTATGGACATATATGATTGGGGTTGCAGTGCCCAAATATGTCTATAACACTCCATTCAAGGTGTCCTAGAATGATGTTGTGGAAGAGAATATTGTAGGGTCATTTTTGGATTTCGACAAGTAACTTTTTGAGTGCAATGTGGAATACTATATTGGCCTTAGAGAAGCAACCCTCGAAGGGTCAATTTTAATGTATTTTTTTGTTGTTTCATGTTTCACCAAGGATCCTTTTCGCTAAATTAGTATGTATGAAAATATAATTATCAAATAAATAAAATTAGGTCTTGGAAAGGACGGATATAACAAAATTTGGGTGAATATTGGGTTTTTTAGATCCTCAATTTTATAAGTTTTAATTAGACTTCTTATATTTTGTATTATCACATTGTATAATTTGACCACTATCTTTTTTTAACACAAATTTTAATCATTATTACTAAAAATAACCAAAAAATACATAATTACAATACTATAACAATTATATAAATAATTGTCACTAAGAAATAAAATGGAGACCCCCTGCTGATTTGGGTGAAAACCATGCAAAACATGCAAGAGGCAAGGAGGCTTGCCCTCTGATGTCACTTCACTTCATTTATGGGGGAGGAGGTTCCATCTTGCCATTAATCAGGCATAAAACTTCAATGCATTAACTCATGGTACTCTTTTCAATTATTACACCTCCCAAGGCACTCAGGGGTTGCCTCAATTTTGTAATTCCTTCGTATTATTAGTTTTAAATATGTTTGTTTATAGTGGTGAGAAGAAACATGTCACCATTCTTAATGCTCCCCTATCATTTATTGTCGTTTCCATATCGTGAAAGGGGTAGGTCCAAGTCCTCCTGATGTGGCCTCCCCTGAAAATGTTATTGTTGCTTAATTCTTCACAAAGAATCCAATTTCAAGAATTGAAACAATGAGGATACTCTGGGCGGCATTAAAAAATTCTCTTTTAATGCTCGGGAAGGAAGGCTTAGGATTCCATTATGTTTTCAACGTCAGTGCATGCTCAATACATTCCTCTCATCTACTCAGGTGCTTTATTTATTTATTTTATTGTTAAATTTAGACACTTTGTGTTAGCATAATTAAAAAGCTACATACAACATGAAGTTCCCTTACTCTAGTTGGCTTTGAGAAAGGTACTACCAAATATTGAACATTGAGATCTTTAGATTGTGATGATTTTTCCTGATTAAAGGATTAAGTAGACAAAAATACCATAGGGTAGGAGGATTAAACAAACCCAATTTGGATATGAATTGACATAGCAATTACATAGGAAATTATTTATGAAGGTGATGAGAAGACGCGTTGATTGTTATCCCGATCCTTCTTGCTTGTTCTTTGGAGAATTCCCTGATAAGGAGGTATGAATACACATCTTGAGGAGCATGTCAAGATTTCAATCCATTATTTCTAGCATGTATTCAAATTTTATGAGCTTCTGACTATTCTTTTGTTGTTTTATGTGAAAACCTATTAGGATGCGTCCAAGAAGAATCTTAGTGTGCCAATAGACAATGTCTGTTTGCATGCAATTAGCATGCTTGGATCAAGTGGAAGTGCCCGTGTTTGGGATCCAATGTTGAGTTTTAGCTGGCACATGTTGATCAAGGGTGTACCTATGATCTTTCCTAAGAAGGGTTTCATAATGGGAAATTTCTTGGCACACTAGTTATAGAATGATTTTCTCATATCAAGCTTGGGATTGTCGACCTAATTCCTAGATCTTTGCTGGGAAATAGGGGGAGGGTTGTTGGGAGAGGGAGAGGAGGGTAAGGGGTGGCCTGTTCCCCTACCATGATGATAAGTGGAAGGATTGTTCTAGGTCATAATGTCAAGAAGAGGTTTTTTTAGGAAAGAAAGGAGGAGCAAAGTTTTGGAATGAGGGTAATCTGGAGATAGGGAGAGGTAGGTGAGTTGTAGAAATAGGGCATGAGAAGAAAGTGCTAGGACTAGGGGAGATGAGTAAGAGGGATTGGGGAGGGGGGTTTGAAAGAATAAGAGATTTCCAAATAATAAGATTGCATTGGGTGATGAAGCACCAATACACAAACTGAAGAATCTAAAGATTAGTCCAATCACAGTTCAATTATAAGGAATTCGAGGTGAAATAAGTTGAAATGTAGTGAGGGTGATCTTATCGTGGTGTTGGAAGAGCGTGTGGTGAAGAAGCAAAATTATCCAAATTTCCACTGTTCGTAGCGTTGATTGTCTTTGAAGGAATTCCTTGGCCAAAGTGAATGGGGTGGTGGAGTTACACTACATGGTCTTGATAAGGAGGTGAGGGAACCTCATAGGGAGAATTTTTCTAAGATTGAGAGTTGAAATTTTACCGATTGTCAAAATTCAATGGAAGAGATTTAAGAAAATATTCACTTAAGCAAATCTTCTACCAATATCATGCATGGTACCGAGGTTATAATTATGGGAGGTGGTGCTAATATTTTTTCCCTTAAAGGATTAACAAGAGGGTGTTTGATTATGATATAAGTGATTATTCCTGAGTGATGTAGCAAAAATATTTGTCCACATTTTAAGGTGGCACTACTTGAGGTTGAATCTTTCTAGTGCATCTAAGCTTGACGATTTTATGAGAGTATTGGAGTAAGCATAGTGGAAATGACGCATTAAGAGGATGTGCAATGAGTGGCATACATGTCGCTTTCCTTTCAATCATGAATTCTCATAAAGTCATTGCAGGGTAGGGGGTTTGCAATAGAGCACCCACTATGGGGAAGTCAATTCTCTCTTACACTGGTACTCTCAAGTCTTTTCTGAAGTGGATCAATGTAGAATTTAAATTACAAGGATTCCTTTAGTTTTCCATTATTTTTCCAAGATTTGGTTTAGTCTATAGTTATATACTTTTCATGCCATCCCTTTCTATTTAATTCTAGCCACAATTCAAGTCTACATGTGGAGGTTTTTTATTGTCGTGTTTGGCCTACCGTGGGCCTCCCTCAAAGCCTATAATTTATTAATTGTGTGATCTCTTTAAACCATCCTGGAAACTACCTTTATTTTTCCCTTCTCTAATCACCAGATTGTAGCTAGTATTTGCATTGCTCCTTGCTTCAACCCTCATAGAGCCTATGCCTTTCCCTTTACCTTATGTTCCTAATCCTTCATAGAATGCACTGTCACTCTACTTTTGCATAATTCCACCATGCCTCATCAACACATGAGATGTCGATGTGGCTCTACTAGACGTGGTGAAGGAAACTCTTGAGACCATTCATGGGCTTTATCTGTAGTGCACAAGTACAACGAGGCTATTTATGAGCACATACATCACCAAATTAATCAAGCAATGTGTTAACCACAAGTTGCACTTGAATATTTTTCAAAGACTCCATGGTCAAAGTAAAATTGAAGCATTCGATCATCATCAGATCATGTAAAAATTCCAAAATTCCAAAGTTCATTATATTTGTATTCCATATTCTGCAATCCTATGGGGATATTGTAAAAATGATCCTAGTATGATGAAAAAAAGAGTTATTTAAAGGGCCTATGTAGATTAGGACTATACTAGAAAGTGATTTCACTCTAGGGAGTTTTTCTCCCATATATACCCCAAAGCTAGAGTGCAAATTTATGGTAGAGTCTTAAATGATTCCTGGTGTCTAAAGTCAATGTATATTACCACACTAGATGTTATGAAACCAACTCACAAAGCTAAAGAAAAGATAGATCAATGACTTAACATTATCCTATTCAAGGGGGAAACCTCCTTTGCATTACATAAATGAAGTATTCTTGGATGATACAAATGATAAGACTTCCTTGGTATATATAGGAGTCTAAGGGGTAACAATATAATCAGAGCCTACATAACAATAATAATGTAAGAGCACAATAATAACAATAGTGAGATTCTATAGGGCACACCAATAACAATAGGGGGTTACACTAATAATGACAGTAAGGGGAATGCATTAGTATTATAGGGCCCTAACATGCCCCTCTCCTTCAAAAAAGTGTTTTTCTCAACACTTGAGTAGTTCCAGGTGCTTTTGTATAAAATTCTCATCCTCCCATGTGGAATCTTCAACAGGTAAGTTCTTCCACTTAATGAGATACTTTGAAATTAATTGATTCTGTAGCTATCAATTTTTGTTTCTATGACTGCTTCAGGCTCAAATACGATTTTTCCTTCTTCGTCAAGTTATGGAAACGTTGTTTAAACTGGGATCTTGTCATTGATAACCTTACTTAATCATGAAACATGGAAAACTAGGTGTACTTGGGAAGATGCATGAAACTATAATTAGTAAACCATAGTTCCAATCTTTTGCAACACCTTGTAAGGACCATAGTACTTGGGTGATAATTTATTATTCTTCTTAGCTTTCTCAAGGGAAATTTATTTGTATGGTTGTAGCCATAAAAAAACCCAGTCACCTACATCAAAACATCTTTCACTGTGATGCTGATCTACTTGTTTTTTCATTCGATTCTGTGCTAGAGTGAGGTTATCCTTTAAGAGTTGGAGAAATTATTGTTGATGCTTGATGTGATCTTCCACTACTTGAACCTTAGAATTTTCTCTTAAAGATGATGTGGTGGATGGTGGATGATATCCATAAAGTTCCATAAATGGGGTCCTTTTTGCTGCAATATGAAAGGAAGTGTTACACCACCATTCAACTAGAGGTAACCACTTGACCCATTGTGTTTATTTATCAGATACAAAGCAATGAAGATATCCT
This sequence comes from Pinus taeda, assembly GCA_000404065.3. Taxonomy (NCBI): domain Eukaryota; kingdom Viridiplantae; phylum Streptophyta; class Pinopsida; order Pinales; family Pinaceae; genus Pinus; species Pinus taeda. Next base: position 23,654 of record APFE030905413.1, read on the forward strand.
TCCAAACATTTGTTCACTATCTCAGTTTTCTTATCAGATTGAGGATGATAAGATTAGATATGAGCTAATTGAGTACAAACACAAGAAAATAATTCCGTCCAAAATTTTCTAGTGAAAATGGGATCTTTGTCACTTACAATAATCTTTGGGTTTCCGTGTAGCTTTTGAATTGTTTATGTAAATTAGGTAGAAAACATATAGGCTTTAAAAGGATGAGATAATGCACAAAAGTGTGCATACTTGGTAAGTCTATCAACTATCACCATGATGACACTCTTTCCTTTAGACTTGGGTAAACCCGTGATAAAATACATTGAGGCCTCCTCCCAACCCTGAGTTGTAATGGCTAAAGGTTGTAACAGACCAGGGTTCTTAATTGTCTCAACTTTAGTTTTTTGGAAAACTAAACATTTTTCCACAAAAATTCTAAATATCAGATTTAAGGCCATCTCAAAAAAATTCCTTCTTGACACTGTGGGAAGTTTTTAAAAATCTCGAGTTCCATCCTAAGGTGGAGGTGTGAAATTCCAAAAGAATATTTTTCTTGACTTGGGAATTCTTATAAAGATATAAGCGATCTTTGTACCATAATGAATTTTTTTCCAACTAAATGTATTAGATGTACTAGGTTCTTGTTGAAACTTTTGAATGAGAGTCCACACCTCTTCATCATTCTTCCATTCATCCCTTGCTTTGGTTATCCAATCAAGTTGGATAATATAAATAGCACAAAGAAATGCTTCCACATCGTCATCATTTCTTGAAAGTGCATCTGCAACAACATTTTGCTTCCATTTTTTATAGATGATTTTGAAAGTCATAACCCAACATCTTTGTGACCCATTTTTGTTGCTCTTCTAAAGATAATATTTGTTCCAAAAAGTATTTAAGACTATCATGATCTATTTTTACCTTGAAATGTCTTCCCATTAAGTAAGGTCTCCGTTGATTTATTGCATGTAGTATTTCCAACATTTCCTTCACATAAATAGGTTTTGTAAATACTTTCATTTGATTGGAGGAATTTCAAAAGCAATGGGTCTTCCTTCTTACATTAAAACAACACCAATTCCATTTCCTGAGGCATCACATTCCACAATAAAGGTTTTTTTTTTTTTGGAAGTCTAGCGTAGCTAAGACCAATGCTTGACACATTGCCTCTTTAAGATGTTCAAAGGCATTAGTTTCTTCCGGAGTCCAAGAAAATGTATTTTTCTTTAGTAATATTGTTAGAGGTGTTGGTATTCTCCCATAATTATTAACAAACTTGCGATAATACCCTGTCAACTTGAGAAATCCTCAAAGATTCTTTATGGTTGTGGGGATTTTCCATTCCTTAATGTCTTTAATTTTGTTAGGTTCTACCTTAACATCCTCATCAGATATAATATGACCCAAATATTCCACCTCCTGTCCTCCAAAGAAACATTGGTAGGTTTTTACATAGAATTGTTTCTCCTCCAATATTTTGAGCACCCTGACAACATGTTGAACATGATCCTTGCAAGACTTGTTGTAGGTTAGTCTATCATAAAAAAATACTAACAAAATTTTTCTAAGGAAGGGTTTTAAAATAGAATTCATCAAACCTTGAAATGTGGAAGGAGCATTAGTAAGGCTAAAAGGTATGGCCAAAAATTCATAATGACCCTCATGAGTTCTAAATGTTGTTTTCAGAATGTCTTTAGTCTTCATTCTAATTTTATGATACCCCAAATTAAGATCCAACTTGGTGAAGTAAATTGCTCCATGTAATTCATCCAACAATTCATCAATGATAGGAATGGGAAATTGATCTTTAATAGTGAGCTTGTTGATCTCATTATAATCTAGACACATATACCATGATCCATCGTTCTTGTACACCAATACTACTGGAGCAGAGAAATAACTTTGAATAGGTTCATTATACCAACCTCTAGCATTTTTGCAACCATATGTTCGATTTCACTCTTTTGGGCATAGGGATATCTGTAAGGTTTGATGTTTGGAGGAACGCTTCTTGGAATCAAATGAATAGCATGATCATGACCAAGAATAGGTGGGAGGAATTTGGGAGTCTCAAATACCTTGGAATGATTGTCTAAGACTTTTTGGAGTTCTTGAGAAATATATGATTTTTATATTTGAACCTCTAGTGAGCATAATTGTGAAATTATGCCCCGTTGTTATTTCTTCAGAATATTTGTCATGCCATTAGAGATGATTATCTTTCTCAGTTTCCCTACAAGACCCCTTAATTCAACTTCCTTTCCTTCCCAAAAAAAAATTCAAGAAAAGTTCTTGAAAATTAAAAGATATCATCCCCAAATATTGTAACCATTGGAATCCTAGTACAACATCATCACCAACCCTTGGAATGGAAATCATTGGACTATTCAATACATATCCTCCCATGGCTAGCTTGATATTATGGAACTTTCCAGAGAAATTTATAGTTCCTCCATTTGAAAACATCACTTGACACTTTGGTGCTGGATATAGGAAGCAATTCAATTCCTTGGCTATCTTATAATGAATCAAATTATGGGTACTACCTAAATCAATCAACACTATTACATTTTTCTTCTTGACATATCCTTCTATTTTGAGAGTTTGAGGAGTGGTAATCTTGCCAATGCATTGCAAGATATGGTCGAATTAATTCCTTCTTTCGCTAGGGTTGCTTCTTGGTGTATATGCTCCTCTTTTGATGTTTCTTGTTCCTTTTGTTCCTCCTCTTCACAATATATGTAGAATAATTTGTTCTCAGAACACTTATTAACTTTAGTGTAAATGCTACCACAATTGTAACAAATCCATTTTTCTCCTTTTTCCTCCAATTTTTGTGGCATCAACTTTGTAGTATGTGGAAGGCTAGGAGCATCAACACTTCCATTTTTATAGTTGTGAGTGGTATACTTCCTTGTTGCCATAATTTTTCTTTCAACTTTTCTTGCCACCATGAATGCCTTCTCCAATGAATCAGGTTCCCAAAGATGAACATCATGTTGGATGTTATCCTTCAAATTCCCTATGAAGACATCAATCCTATGCTCTTATGGAATGTTAGTTACCCTAATATTCAATTTTTTAAATTCCTTAATATGCTCCACCATTGAACCCTTTTGTTTGAGATTTATCAATTGGCTAAAGTAGGTGTTTCTCTTTGTATCTTCATAATGTGCTATCATTTCCTCTGTAAAAATTGACTAGGTGAGAAGTGGTTTGTGAGAACAAAGACAATGATACCATACAAACTGATTGGGTTCTAAATATAAAGATGCAAGGTGTACTTTTTGTGTGTGTTGCACATCATGTAGATCAAAATATTTCTCCATTTGTAGTATCCATGTTACCAGGTCTTTGCCATCAAACTTCCTCATATCGATATTTGGAATGTGGTTGGTATTCAACTCAAAGTTAGAGTCTCTAAATTAATGATTAAAATTCCTTTTATTCTCATCATGAGTTTCATGAAATATCCTATCTCCTTTAGGAAGCATTTCTTGTAGCAACTTTTTCAAACCTTCCTTCAAAACTTCTATTTCTTCTTTTAAACCATCCTTCAAACCTTTCATTTTTGTTTCTAAACCATCCTTCAAGCCTTCCATGTCCCTTTTTAGTTTTTATTAAAAACAATCCATGTTCCTTTTTAAACCATCCATCTTAAAATTCATCATCACTTCCAATTCATTTTTGGTTACTATTTGTGAGAGTGAAATTTGTTGTACTTGATCTTGTACTTTTGATATATCATGTTGCATTTCTTCCTTTTCTTCATGCATCATATTAAAGATTTTTGGTTGCTTACTGGGTCTATCCATTTTTTTTGTGAGGCATATTGGGAATAATGATATATATTCTTCACTATGTCCTTTGAATCACTTCAAACTGATTTTTCAAACTAAAGTTATGCAACTTTTAAAAAATGCACACCTTTTCGCTTGTTTTTTGGAGCTTGATTTTGAAACTATTGTATCTCTATAATTTAGGCTCTCCAAGGTATGAAATTTGGCCCTATGGTAGTACTCTGACCCCACACATCAAACCAAGATTGGATTCTTCAAGAAAGAGTTATGCCGAATGCCCCATGATGACTCGATTATAGACCATTTCAATAGAGCGAACTTGTACGGAGTGCCATGTGTCATTGTTTCGACCTTCGACCTTGAAAATGATACAAGAAAAAATACAACCTGTGCTATTTCAGCCAATGTTTATGAAATTCAAATCTGATGCTCGTAGAGAAATTTACGATGATTTTCCCTAGGTCACCTGTTTGAGATGGAATTCTAGAAACTGCAAAAACCTTAACTTCCTTGGATCATATCTCTGAAAATATAGTGAATCAAGATATGAAATTTGTACACAAAGTTCACCAATATTTAGACTCCACGTGGTTTCAAATTTAGCTTTCGAAGCCTCGTAGAAAAAAAGGTATTACAAAAATTACAAAATGACCTGTTTGAAGAAGCGAAAGCCTAGAATCCAAAGCTCTGATACCAAATGTTATGCAACCAACTCACAAAGCAGAAGAAAAGATAGATGAACAACTTTAAAATTATCCTTTTCGAGGGGGGAACCTCCTTTACATTAAATAAATGAACAATTCTTAGATGATACAAATGATAAGACCTCCTTGGTATATATAGGATTCTAAGGGGTCACAATATAATCAGAGCCTACATAATAATAACAATGTAAGGACATAACAATAACAATGGTGGGCTTCTATGGGGCACAAAAATAATAATAGGGGGCTACACTAACAACAACAATAAATGGAATACGCTACTATTATAGGGACATAACACTGTATCATCTCTAAAATTTCATAAAATTTGGTTAAGTCTAAATACACATTTTAATTGTTAATTGGACATAAATATTTTATGTAAATTGTATATATGAAGTAATAAGTGTTGTCTATATAAGTTGTAGGGGGTATGAGTAATCACCTAGACACCTTAACTTTGTCTTTAGACACACTTTGAGAGTGGAAAAATATGTATTTACCCCTCAAAACACATTTTCTTTAATTTTTCGCAAAAAAGGGCAAAAAACTAGCCAAAATTAGCTAGAAAATAAAATGAGAGAAAAAAAAATGATATCCAAGTGGAAAGCAATTAAAAAATGAAGCAGACTTTCTCAAGAAGAGAGTCAATTCAAAAGGTGATGTAATCTCCACCAATCAAGCAAGAGAAGTACCTAAACAAATTCGATGGTCCAAAAGAACAAGTATTATCCAAACAAATCAACTTTTTTAAGGGAGACTGTCCAATATTGTTAAACTGAATGAGAATATTTCGAGGAAAAAGGATGAAAAATATTTTTAAGTGGTCCAAACCACTTCGGGATCAAATTTTTTCTCTACCCATCCACTCCTCTAGTAAAAATGAATTCTCCTCTTCAAGATCTTCGCAAGAAATCAAGGGCCACAATTTTTTGGCTTAGATCTAGCCGTCAGAACTTGGGATCAAGACATTTTCTACTTGGAGGGGATCTCCTTTCATCTTTTCTATAAATTCAGCTTTAAGCTCCTCATTATAAGAATCAATTTTAATCAAGCTACTAGATAGCGAAGCTCTGCAGAAGTTTGTACTTAAACATTTTTGATGTAATAAAGAAGACTTTGGGGTTACATGCTTTATGGTGTTATTCTTCAACTCTTTGTGGTAATATTATTCTAATTTCTTTGTTCTTAATGCTCTTCAATATTTGATCTTTAAATTGTTGTTTCCATTTGCCATGGTTTGGATCTATTGATGTACAATTATCTTGCATTGATATTCAGATTAGAGAAACACTCTAGATCTAGAAGAACTAGTTGGTTTTCAGTTGAACTCCTAGTCTTCTTTTTCTTTGTGTTATCTAATTCGTTGTGTATCTAAAAATATATTTTGGAAGTTTGTAGAAATCTATTTTCTAAATAATATTTTGACGTTTCAAATCTCAACGAGGATCCACCTTCAAGACAAAATTGATAGATTGAAGTAGGAGCTTACCAACCAGAATACAAATAAATACCTAATGCATAAAAACAAAAGTCGACTAATTTTTATAAACTACACTTAAGCCTATGTGAGAATAATTAATAGATAAAAATAT
>APFE030905413.1:40652-59829 GCA_000404065.3 Pinus taeda
GTTGACTCAAAGTATTCACTGCAAAACATATGTCCGGACGGGTGTTCACTAAGAACATCAAAGCTCCTATGAGTTGATGATACTTAGTAGGATTGGCCAAGATAGGCCTTGCAGCGCTGCCACTCAACTTCTTAAAGTTGAGTTCCATTGGTGTCGACACGGACTTACAATCCACCATCCCAAATCTTTCCAGAAGCTTCACAATATATTTTCCTTGAGAAAGGAAAATCTCTCCAGGTCTCTGCCAGACCTCCAGGCCTAGGAAATAGTGCATCAGTCCTAGGTCTTTCATCTCGAACTCAGCAGCAAGCTTCCTCTTACATTGATGAATGAGAGGGTCATCACCTGTCAGGAAGAGGTCGTCCACATACAGCACTAGAATGAGAGGCTTTCCTTCCACAACCTTGAAGTAAAGGTTTGGATCAGCATTGCTTCGAGTGAAGCCCAGCTTCATCAGGTAACTATCCATCCTCTCATACCAAGCTCTGGGTGCTTGTTTTAACCCATAGAGGGCTTTCTTCAACCTGCAGACATAAGTGTCTCGATCTTGAACTTCAAATCCCAGAGGTTGTTCTACATACACCTCTTCCTTTATTGCACCATGCAGAAAAGCGGTCTTGACATCCATCTGATGAAGACTCCATCCTTGCATAGCAGCAAGGGCTATGATGGATCGGATGGTGGTATATCGTGCCACAGGTGCAAATATATCGTCATAGTTAATTCCTTCCTTTTGAGAGAAGCCACGGGCAACAAATCTTGCCTTAAACTTTTCAGCACTCCCATCAGATCCATGTTTAATCTTGTAGAGCCATTTAGCGGTGACAACAGATTTGTCCTTTGGTCTCGGGACCACATCCCAGACATCATTCTTCATAATAGCCTCATATTCTTCATGCATAGCATCCTTCCAGACTTGATGCTTGATGGCTTCCTCAAAAGATCCAAGTTCAGATTGTACAATAGTACTCATGGTAGCTAGATACCCTTGGTATCTACACAGCTTCTTGCTTTCTCGGAATGTCCCCCTTGGGGCAGCATGACCCTCAGCATCTTCAAGGGTGTCCCTGAGCCATGATGGCCTCTTTCCTAGAGAAGGGGAAGGATCAATAGGGTCCATTGGCCCTTCAACATCAGGCATAGTCTCATCCTGGGGTTCTTCCAGATTTCCAGGTCTTTCTTCATGATTTTCTTCAGATCTAGGAAGATCTACTACTTTCTTCAGGGAAGCATCTTCGTCAAAAGTGACATCATGGCTTATCTCTACTTCCCTTTGACCAGGTACATAGACTCTATATGCCTTAGAAGTCTCACTGTAGCCCACAAACATTCCTTTCTTCCCAGTAGCATCCAACTTACTTCTCTTTTCTTTCGGCACATGAAAATAGACAGGACATCCAAAAATTCTAAAATGTGAGACATCAGGTTTCTTACCAGAGAAAACCTCTTCGGGAGTTTTGGAGTCCAAAGCGGAATGAGGGCATCGGTTTTGAATGTACACAGCAGTATTTGCAGCTTCTCCCCACAGAAACTTTGGTAGACCCTGGTCACATAGCATGGCACGGGCAGCTTCCACAATAGTCCTATTCTTGCGTTCAGCAACACCATTCTGCTCAGGAGTATATGCAGTGGTAGTCTCCCTCTTAATGCCAGCTTCTCTGCAAAAGTCTTTGAACTCATTTGACTCATATTCAGTGCCATTGTCAGTCCTCAAAATCTTGATCTTCTTTCCGGTCATATTTTCCACCAAGGCTTTGAAGGTACGGAACCACATGAAAGCCTCATCCTTCTTCTTCAAGAAGTATATCCAGGTTTTGAGAGAGAAGTCATCAGTAAATGTCATATAGTAAGAATATCCTCAGGGATGTTACAAGCAACATACCGGAAAGATCATAATGGACCAGTTGCAATATCTCAGATGTCTTTGTGACACTTGAGGGGAAAGGTCCCCTTGTATGTTTTCCTTCAGCACAACCCTGGCATACACCTTCATGATTATTTCCAAAATCAGGCATCCCTGTCACCACCTTCCTTTGTCCTTCGAACCACCAGAGTTCTTCTTTCGGGAATGAGCAACATAGGCAACATTTCTTTCATTATCAAATTCCTTCATCCTTGTTTCTTCTTGCATACATCTAGACAGAAGCTCATCAAAATTAGGAATGGTATTATTGTTGAAAATGGTAGTTGTGAATACTTGCCATTCATATGGAAGTCCTCCAAGTGCGGTGAGAACCATCTCACGATCAGCTATTGTCTCCCCAATAGCTAGCAGATTGTTCCTGGTTTCGGTCAACTTCATAAAGAAAGTTTGAATAGACTCGTCTCGGCCCTTCTTCATATTCTTCAACTTGTTCTTGAGGAATAGCACTTGTTTCACATTGTTTTACTCGGAACATAAAGTATCAGTTTGTCATACATCTCCTTGGATGTGCCTAGTTCAGATATGTAGGCAACCAGACTCTTATTTATGGATTCCCTGATCAGCAACTTTGCTCTGATTTCTCCCTTCTTATACTTGTTTCTAACAGCAACAGAGGCATTTGATGGAGGTTCTTGAATCTTCCCTGTCACATGATCTAGGAGATCATGATCTTCCAATTTGAGATCTAATATCATCTTCCAGGCATGGAAGTCATCACTTCCAGTCAGCTTGTCATTCTCCCTGAATTCAAGACTAGTCAGCTTGTCATTCTCCTTGGAACCCATTTCCTTCGATGATGATTGCTATAGATAGAGTTTGTCTTCACCTCAGCTCTGATACCATGTAAAGTTTTGTAGATTTTCTATGCTAAGAGCAATTTCACTTTTCTCACAGCAATCATACAAGTAGTTAAGCAAAATGCAGATAGAACATATAAGCAGATCTTACAGAAGACAAATCAGAAACAGGAAAAATGTGTGTGTTCGTTTCGGTGGTCAACAGGATGCTTCAACCAGCAAAGTCTCTTTTGGTCAGCCAACCCAGATGTGTCACAACAACCCTCCAACCAACAGATGAGTCAACCTAAGTCAATTATGCAAAAGTCAACGCTGTCCTGAAAAGTCAACGCAGGGGCAGCAAGCTAAAAGTCAACGCAGCAGCAAAATGGTCAACTCTTTGACCTCGATTTTTGTGCCAGGTAGTACGGCTTTCAAAAATCGAACTTCCCACAAATTTTCAGCTTGATTGGACCACGGGTTGACCAAAGTCAACGCTGGTCAAACTTTCTGCAAAACCCTAGCAGCAGAAAATCCGTACAGTCTGTCCTCTTCGTCCTTCCCACGTGTGGCTGAATTCGTCCTCCAGGTAGCTCGTATTCTCTAAGATGAGAGAGAAAGATGTGTGTTGAATTGTATCCTTATTCTCTCCAACTTTTCCTGTATATATATACATCAATGAGGGTGTGTGACACATCTGTTGGGCATGTGAGCCTACATTACTAAACTGGCTGACCTTGCACATATAATTTATTAAGAATAATAAATTCAAAATATAAGTTCTGCTCATCGGATTAAGACTATTTTTATATGGATTTTACACCTCTCTGAAAGAGGAATCCAATAAAAATATTAGCCTCTTAATCTGATCATCAGAACATGGAGTTTGGACCTAGTTGTCCAAATTTAACAAGAAGATACTGAAATCTTTCATGAAGAAATTTCTAATCAATTTGATCTTTTGGGATTTGAAAAGCTAGATTTTGGAAACGCTTCCAAAATTGTAAAAGGGATTCATCAGGTGCTTTCCATAATTCCATGAATTTTTTATTGAGTGCTTTACGATCATAATGATAGAAATCATGGGCCAAATCTATGATCATTTGATCATAAGAGTGGATGGAGGTTGTAGGCAATGTGACACACCATGTAGTGCGTGCTCGAAATATGAATGTGAACAATGAGCAAGCAATGTGATCCTCATGGATTTGATTCTTTTCATAGAAGGCCATGAAGGAAACTTCGTGACTAAGAAAATATGCTCCATCTTCACCTTCATATGTATTACGTGACAAGTCATTGTAGAGTTCCTCTAACACTTCAAAATCACGTCCGTGAGATAGACATGTCGAAGGTTGGATTGTGATGTAAGTCATGAAATTATGTGCAAAGATTCAAAACATACTTTGAGGACTCAACCTGTGATATGGCCCTCCTTCTAGTGCCTAAAATGTTGACGGTGCTAGACCTGCCAACATGTCAGGGGATCTCCCCAGTAAGAAGTCCCAACTAGACCTCATAACATTTTGAGTAGGAGTCCCATCAGTGGGTAGTAAAGCTATGCCTTGACTATGATAGTGTGCAGAGGTAAGTTTGATATCTTTGTTGGAAGCAAGTGTGTGACCTTGAAGTGAGTCAAGTGAGATGCATGGGGGTTCTAACACACGGAGGGGAAAGGAAGTGCATCCTTAGAATCCTATAATAGTATGCATCCTAAAAAGAACACACAAGCTGAATGACATCACAAGCTAGAAAGGAGAATAGTCCACAATCCAAAGTGATGGGTTAAACCAACAACATGATTTCAGCAAGATTCATACAATCATATACAAAATAGTTGATACACGAAAATGTAAGTTAAATATCATACCCAAAATAGTCCAACTACAATAACAACATATGCATGAAAACGTGTTGGCTATGTTATATATATATATATATATATATATATATATATATATATATATATTATATATATATATATATATAATGGAAGTTCTATCCATACATACACCATTAACAACCACTAGCCCCAATAGTGGAACATTACAGTCAACATCACCTTCTCCTCCAATGAGATGTACTCACTCTACACTGTGGAGAAGCCAAGGCTCATCACAATTACTCTCCAAGCCTCTCTAAGAAATTCCTAGCCAAAATATTCTACTATGAGTTATGAGGTTCTATATATAGCAAATGGTGGGGTGACCCTTGACATTCGTCTTTGACTCTTGGACTACCCTCATGACTCTTCATATTACATAGTGACTATTCACATTCCACTAACGACACTTGAGATTTCACTTACAATACATTTACAATAATACAATTTACACATATACCCATGTGGGAATAAATAGGCTTGAGTCATCCTGACAAGAAAAACAACATCTCTCGAGGTCTTGGGGAAAGACCAACTCGGTAACCTCCTCGCAGTGATCTTCGGTGACGAAATGATACCAAGATTAGTACTTCTCTATTGTGTCCTCATACTATTTTAGGCATCTTTGTCGAAGCAGACCCTTGCCTCCATGGCTTCTAGGTATATGGTTCTGAAACCTCTATCTAACTCATCCTGAAGCATGCACAAAATTGTCTTGAGTGTGGCTATACCACTGATGTACCTTTGCATGTTCTCTGGACTGAGGTGAAAGTCATCACTGGTGGCTATGTGCATCAACTACTCTATGTACTTGTCGACATCCAACATGACTTGGTTCTTTCTCATGGCCTAGGTGAGTGTTCCAATGGAAGGGATCTTGTGCGTTTGCACTATGACATCTAAACACCTGAACAACCATGCATATGAAACCTTAATGCTAGTGATGAGTGGAGGGCGTTTCTCATAATTCTGGATATGCATCTGAATCTATGCTTTGTCTAGCTCAACTTGTGGCTTCATCTTCTTGTGAAAGTAAAGCGGGGTCCCTTGTACCTCATTTTCCTTTCTTGCATGTGTGCAATAACAGTGTGAATGTCCTTGAGAGTTTGTGTTTTTTGTGCATGCTACTGCTGAAAATCGTATAGATTGACAACCACTTTGTGCACAGTGACAAATCTTTTATACACTGTCTGCATGGTGGCCTCCAAAGTTGATATCTCCACCACTATTAATTTCTTCATCTCTGTCATGGTGGATCCTACAAACTACTTCGTTCTTTGCCTAGTCTCTTGCAAGTCCTTCACCATTTGATCATTCTATGCTATCAATAACTTGACTATTGAACTCGTGGCTTCCGCATAAGCATTAAAAGCCTTGGCCATGGCAACTGGATGTCTTCTAACATTTGGTACAATCACACTTTCTATGTCATCCAGGAGCTTCTTTCTTTGTGCTTGTAAAATCCTTTGCCATGTCTCGTCGAATGCCATATTGTACACATCTGTCTCCGGATCATCTTCAAGGAGAACAAATTCTCCTTGCTCGCTTGGAATTGGTTGTGGTTCTAGAGGTGGCAGAGACTATGGTATGACCTCAAATTCTCTTGGCATGAGATCGATGTCTTGGTCCTCAAGCTCTTATTCCGTCTCCATGTATGTTACCTCAACCAACTGCACAACCTGCTGGCCAACAAGTTCCCGAACCAACACCTACTCACAATGCTCATCATCTGCTGGATGCTCTACTGTCTCAACCTATAGCTGCACAATTTTCTTTGTCAGTGCGCCTTGTCCTTCTTCATGTTCCTTTTTCTTGCTTTCTTCATTCTCTCTCCTCCTGAGCTCTTGTTCTATTTTCAGCTTCTTCTCTATCTCTTGCAATCTCCTTTCCGTCTCTTCCAATATTTTCTTCTCTCACTTTCTTTGTGCTACTCCCTTATCGTGTTGTCACCTATTTTCTTCTATCTCCTAAGCTACTCTTTCAACAAGTGGATCTTATTTGAACTTGTAGCTTTTCTCAACCTTTGCGCTCTTGGAAATTTTCCTCTTGCCTTTGTCTTGCACTGTCTTCTTGCTCATTATTGTTGTTGTTGTTTCTTCTTGTGGTGTTGTTACCTTCAGTGCTGCTTTCTATTCTACATCCATGCTAACCAGTTCATTGAGCCTAGAAGAGTTATAACAATACCTCCAAGGATCTTACTCTAGCCAATGAAATGCTTCATGGACCCATGGGAAGTACCTTTACACAATAGTTCTTGCATATGTAGTGTGGATCATACAGATTGAAAATCTTGGTGCCAAACCTGAAGTTCTTCAAGTCCTTGGTCTCAAAATCTGCATCTTTCAAGGTACGGATCTCGTATAACTCGATCCGAAAAGGAATAGTAGGTCAGGGTGCCCTCTTCCTCTTGTGTAGTGCTACTAACAACCTTATGGATATGTGGTATGCAACCTCTTAAATGACTAACTTTTCCGTGGAAAACTTCTTTGTGCCAAACATATTGATGAAGGTGCCACCGAGTGAGGCATACCAATCTACAATGTTGAGCAATGCATGCATTGCTTCCTGGGACATGCAAGGTGGGTCCTCTTCAAATATCATCCTGTACAGTAGGGTGATGAAGTGGTCAAAAAGCCTCATCATGAATCCTTGGTAACTACACTCAGAGAGTAACTTGCAATAAACATTCGTATCTTCTTCTGATTGTGCCCATGTCCAACCCATGCCATGAAACTATTGTTGGGAATACATTGCATCAAGCAGGTACACAGACATATAGAATATTTCTTGTCCATCCTTAGGTGGATTCTAGGCATTAGACACATGCACTTTTAGCTGAAGAGCCAAAATGTACGACCAGTTGAAAGGCCTTCCTTCATTTGACAACTTATCCAATAAAATAACCTAACTCTTCAGGAAGGTCTCCGTTCTCTCTTGGCCATACAAGCAACATGAAAATATGAATAGGATTTGGAAAGCCTTCCTAAGTGATTTCGTCTTGTAGACCTGGTTGGCTGTTGTCTTGAAATTCAATGGATATTTTACCCAACACTTCAAGATATCTCTTGAGTTCACATTGTTGTTAGGAGTGAAGAATAGTGCATCCATGTAGTTCACCGACTGTGGAAAATGATACATTTGATGGTAGCTTTTCGTCCTGAAGGTGGAAAGCTGCTTTCCACTGGTTCTCCTCAATGTCACTGTCTCAAGATCGGTATGTGAGACAACCCAGTGAATGATATCCACGCTTGGGAAGGCAAGGTACTTGCATGTAACCTAGTGAAAGATTGACTTATGAATGTTGACATAGACTTGACAATATTCCAAATATTCCTTGAAATTGCATGCAAATATGTCCTTTATCTCTTTCGATGTGATCCTCATGTCCTTCTCTACGAACAAATGCGTGTCTACATAAATCGGCAAGTTTATTGGCACCTGTTCAACCACGTCTCTAGTGTTTCTCTCTACAGTGTCCTTTGACCCAGCTCTCTTGGAAATCATGATGCCTGTACTGCTGAGAGACTGCTCAACAACTGATGTACCTGGAGACAAAGTGGACACTCAGGGCAAGAAAATGTTAGTTTAAAAACATAATGCACTTCATGGATCAATCATGCAACAAATCAGGTGACTGCTGGGAAATATTTCATAGTATTGACTCTCAGGGCTAGGACTGTTAGCTGGAACTATGCATTGTGTAGTCTCAGTTGTCAGTGAGACCTGTTGCTAACTAGAACTACACAAAGTGCAGTCTAGTGAGGCATACTATGGAATGGAACTGCACAATGTGTAGTTTAGTCTAGCTTGATTACTGGCTGGGACTGCACATTACGCAATCCCAGTGGGCAAGAGTGGGCATTGACTCCTAGAACACCATAGAGCAGAGTTGCAGGTCAGTGATAGGCATCCATAGCAAATTCCTCAGGCCAAGGCAGAGCCTCGAGTTCATAAATGTGTAGAGCATGTCGGTGAAAGCAAGATCTGAGCCAAGGCAACCCCTATCTGCCCAAAGGCAACTTGAAAATGAGTAGATTCGAATGTGAAATCAAAGGATGGTGCAGACAAGAGTGAATGATCATGCATGCAATCAAACCAATGCATGAATCAGTCAAACAGATGAAAAATGGAGTTGATGGAGAGGGTAACCACAACGTCGACCGTAAGTGCAAAAACAATGTTATGCATGTGACACTTAAGAAAGATAATGCAAAAATTGAAATGACACTTCTACAAGTTAAAAAAAACTAAAATGCTTACGGTTGTTCAATAAAAGATGCAAAACAACACTCACACAAGCCAAGGAAATAAAAGTGACATAAAAAGCAGCAAAAGACTTGAAAAGAAAAACTTACCCAGAAAAGTTGTTGTGATTGAAGGTTCCTAGATGCCTTGGGAATGCCAAAGCTCCAAGATCAGATGTGTAGAATGATTTCTCGGGCATCATTTAAATATATTTGGTAGATTTAGGGGTTATGATAGGCATGCCACAAATCTAGGAAAAGTGACACTTGGCGGGAAGTTTCTAAAACCAACTTGCATGTAACTCCCAATGCTAAAAATAGATCCCTATTTTTAGGGATGCTTTTTTCTTTTTTGGGAAAGATTACCATGCATGCATGGGAAGATTACGCAGTTTTGGAGGGAACCAGGCAACTTGTCAGCACATGCATCTGACAGTAACTTGAGGAACACTTTTGCGCAATTCCTGGGCTGAGTGGCTCTGGCTTCCTCTCATTTTCTGCACAATTTCCCAGCTGAAGACAAGCTATCATATGGGTCTATGCAATTCCTGATCCAAAGCTCAATGTCTGGATGTTCTGCGTAATTTCTCTGAGCAAGGTTAGCCGAACGAGCAGGGCTAGCTGTCAGGCTGCTCTATGCAATTCCTAAGAGCAAGGTTGGTTTCCCTCCAGGATTGTGCAGTTTGCCAAGAAAACATAAGAACCATATGTGAACCAGGTCACAGGGTCATCTTGTGGTTGGTCAACAAAAGAAGTTAGCGAACACAAGCTACAAAGCAAAAAATAACTTCAAATAAAACACTAGTACCTGAGAAATTCAACACATGCTGCAAAACAAAAAATAACTTCAAATAAAACACTAGTACCTGAGAAATTCAACACATGCTGCTAAGATTTTGAGGAGGGAGGTTCCAAAACAAAGCAAAGGAAAATTTTTGGAGGTTGGTTGTAGCCGTTATAATAAGAAGTAAGGTTACTATAGCTTTTATTAAATTTATGTTATTGTTTCCTTATGAATTTTGTGTAGTTAATGTAAAAATTCTTAGCAAGGTGTACCAAAAATACTTCACTTAAGTCACTAGTGACAAGTGAACGTAACAACAAGGTGTGGTTGTTTATGCTTTAGATCTGTAATTACAAAAGAAAAAAACATGCAACAAAAGGATTGCATGCGATACGAAATAGAAAACAACAAGAAAGATATGATGTAATAACCCAATAGAATAAGACTTGTATATGAATAACATTTTATTAAAACACCTGACAAAGGAGATCTACAACAAGGATCTACGAATCCATCTCGGTGGGATGGGTCATTTGATGTCCTTGTACTTCAATGATCTATTCTCTCTCTCAATGTGTGAAAAACCCAAAACAAAGAATGGAACTCAAGTGGGAGCTTAGATGTGAGAAGGCAATAATAGTGACGATGATAATGATCATGGTGAGAAATGAATGGAAAACCCTCTTATTTATAACAAAGTATTGGGTTGATCTCGAAAATGGAAAATAATAAAATAATATTGACCATATCAAGATCTAATAGTTAGGAATACTTTATTATATTTTTTTGAGAGGGAAAAGATATTCAAAATGGTCAAATATCTTTATTTAGAAATAATTAACAAATAAAATGATTTATTAAATATTTTCTTAGGATTAAGAATGGTGTGAAATTGAAATAATTATTAGATAGTGATTTAACAATTATTCCAAAAATATAATTAAGGAAAATAAATAAATAGTGATTTATTTAATTATTCCTAGGTGATTTAGTCAAATGTGGCAAGGAATGATTATCGAATAATGATTTGATAATTATTCCTAGAGAAAATTAAATAAATAATGATTTATTTAATTTTTCTCATGGGGTTTTTTAAATTTTAATAAGAAATAATTTAATAAAAATGGTTTACTAAATTATTTCCCATGGTGAAAGTGATTTACTATGGTAAATCAATCCAATATGGTGTATTTCGATCCACCTAGTTAGAAATGGCTAGGTGATCATTTTTTAGGTGATAACAATTCCCCTCCAACGTATGAGTGTTAGGAGAATATTGTATGACCGCAATATGTTGTAGGTTACACTTCCACGAGACACCAAAGGGGAGTCAAAGAGAGAGAGAGAGATACAACTGAAGAAATACAAGGAAGGGCAAAGGAATGGAGGGGGTGAAACCTACTAAACTGATATAAGTCTCATTTTATTTTGGAGTACATGATCTCAAATGAGGCATGGGAGGCATACCCATACCCACCAAGATAACTGAATACAAAGAATAATGGTGCACCCAACAATGTGGGTTTGAGAAACAAAGTACATGATACATGATATTCTGGCACCAATGGACCATAAAATAATACATTGAATCCCATATACATAATGTGCTTGGAAAGACATAGGCCAAGACTTAATACAATAATATATGAGTACATGAGACATCACACCCCTCAAGCTGACTTGGCGAGGGGGGCTAAAGCAAAAGAAGCCCCGTTGAATAGGAAAGGGCTCTGAAAACTTGAATGGGTCATTTGAAGGAGACATGTATTCTATGGGCGCTACATGTAGCGAAAACCAAACCCGTCAAATATACAGAACTAGTTATGAGGCTGGATAATGATTGACTAACATTCGGGCATGTGGGGGACTACCTAAAGGGCCACCCCCCCATGAGGTTTGAAACATCTCACACACACCTAGAAAATACTTGTACAATCTGTTGGATCACCGAAATATCAAGTGTACGATTTTCGATCATGCGATAACGAGATGGAGTTGAGCACGCGAGAAAAAACCAAGTCAAAGGGAAATGATGATCCATTGATTCCTTTTATGGCTGGTTTGAGCCTCCCAGATTTCAGCTGGTTCATCAATGACCCTGTTCTCCATGACCCCAGTTGGCCTAATATTCCTACCAAGCTACCTTCATACATCCCTAAGTTCGAAAGTAATCCTGGTGAAGATCCCACAAATCATGTTCTTTCATTTTATATGTGGTGTTCATCTAATTCCATCACTGAAGACTCCATTCATCTTCGTTTGTTCCAACACACCCTTACTGGAGATATCACCAAATGGTATGTGGACCAACTGCTTGCCTCCCATTCCACCTTTGCGACTCTAGCCAAATATTTTCTATCATGCTTCCAGTTACCCCTCCGATATGAATCTGGTACCGAACTCTTTACCTCTTTCTGTCAAACTTCTACCACTTGCCTATCTAACTATGTTCAAGAATGGCGTAGATGGAGGAGCATATGTAAAGCTCATGAATTCGAAGACCATGTCTACATGGATTCATTCCTTAGATTTATTTTGGCCCCCATTGGTAACGATGTTGCCTCATACTTCCCCCAGTCTTAGGAATATTTGCTCCAAGTAGCCTTGAAATATGACCTGATCTATGCACAATCAAGATATTTTTATATTGTCATTCCCGATCCGCCTTAGCCTGGTGCTGCTAATGCATCGGGGGCATCTCATGTCACTGATGGTATTGTTGGATCCATTTCACAGCCTCAAACTTTGGAGCATGGGATGATGAAGTATTTTAAGCTCTCTAATATGTCAAATTCTATGTCTTAATGTAAGTGATTGATGGGTGTTATTGGAAGCCTATCCCACCAATCCTACACCTAAACTACACAAATTATTTGGCCCTGGTGCCCAAGTGGGCTTAATCTATGTGTGCTTAATTATTAAGGTGTAGTGTTTCAAGTCTAGGCTTGGTTGTGTTAACCAAGTTCACATTTGCTTAGGGTGTGAGTGTGTGAAAATGATGTGTCAAGTGGATGATTGATCATGTTTTATGATGCCATGTGCTACTAAAATTGAAGTGCTAAAATACTATAAATAATGGTAAATATGTACAAATTTAAATAAACAACAACCCAAGCACGCGAAACCCCACCCAAAAAGGACTTCAAGTAGCTAAGCAAGAGAAGGAAAAAAAGCTACTCAAAGACGCATAAATGGCCTAAAATAGCTAATGTCAAAGGGACTGTGATCCAAAGGCAATAATCTACTGTAAATGGTGCAGGCACACAACAAAAATCGAAGGTGAAAAATGCTGCAAAGGATAGACAAGAAGCTCTAAAACCTAGGATACTCAAGGGGATCCTAAGGGGGAAAGGAAAAAACCAAACTATAGAGGGAGAAAAATGGTGAATAAACCTATCCAAAAGGGTTGTAAATTAATGGATTAGATCTTGCAAACCATTGGATGAAAATATTGTACCCTAAACTTCTCAACCCAACCAATCTCTTCCTAAAAAGGCGGAGGTGTACTATAAACCTTAGGGGGATTTTTCCTTCCTCAAAGAGAAAAATTAAGAGAATATAGGCCTAGGGGAGACTTAAAAAAGATAAAATAAACCATTCCCAGTCCACACACAACACTCCTAGAAAATCTAAGAAAATTTTATTTTTTAATTTTTATATATTTAATTTTTAATTTTAATTTATTTAATTTATTTATTTTATATTTTATTTTATTTATTTTTATTTTTAATTTTATGAAAAATGCAAAATGCAGGTTTTGACTTGGAATCAGTGGAAAAAACAGTAAACTAGCCAAAAAGGGCATTTTTGAATGCAAATATGGGGTGTAAAAGTGCATTTTTCTCCAAGGACCCTTGGTTGGCAGATCTCACACAGATTGTGTTGTCTCATGCTCGGCTGGTACCTGTGACCTGCGAAAAAAACCAGAAAACCACCAAAATCCAAAATTTGATAGAAAAATAAAGAAGATCTAAAAATAAAAATTGAGAGGCTACAAATAGATGAAGAAAATACCGAAAACCACTGAAATGTCAGTCACCAAGGATTTGAATTACTACACTGATGGAGTAGCCATTTGTTGATGACTATGTAGCTAAATACCTAGTGGAGTCGTCATTTGTTAGTGTAAAAATTCTTAGCAAGGTGTACCAAAAATACTTCACTTAATTCACTAGTGACAAGTGACCGTAACAGCAAGATGTGGTTGTTTACGCTTCAGATCTACAATGACAAAAGAAGAAAACCCTACAACAAAAAGATTGCATGCAATCCAAAATAGAAAACAACAAGAAATATCCGATGTAATAACCCAATAAAATAAGCCTTGTATATGAATAATATTTTATTAAAACATCTGGTGAAGGAGATCTACAAGAAGGGTTTACAAATCCCCCTCTGTGGGATGGGTCCTTTGATGTCCTTGTACTTCAGTGATCTATTCTCTCTCTCAATGTGTGAAAAACCCAAAACAAAGAATGAAACTCAAGTGGGAGCTCAAATGTGAGAAGATGTTAATGGTGATGATGATAATGATCATGGTGAAGAATGAATGGAAACTCCTCTTATTTATAATTGGGTTGATCTAAAAAATGGAAAATAATAAAATAATATTGACCAAATCAAGATCTAACTGTTAGGAATACTTTATTACATTTTTTAGAGAGGGAAAATATATTCAAAATGGTCAAATATCTTTATTTAGAAATAATTAACAAACAAAATGGGTTATTAATTATTTCGCGAGGATTAAGAATGGTGTAAAATTGAAAGAATTATTAAAAAGTGAGTTAAAAATTATTCAAAAAATAGAATTAAGGAATAATAAATAAATGGTGATTTATTTAATTATTCCTATGTGATATAGTCAAATGTGGCAAGGAATAATTATCAAATAATGATTTCATAATTATTCCTAGAGAAAATTAAATAAATAATGATTTATTCAATTATTCTCATGGGGTTTTTTAATTTTAATCAGAAATAATTTAATAAAAATGGTTTACTAGATTATTTCCAATGGTGAAAGTGATTTTAATACTACATGTTGTATTTTGATCCACCTAGTTAGAAATGACTAGGTGATCATTTTTTAGGTGATAACATGCGCCATGTTTTTGTTGCATAGTTTTGTCGTATTCCATCATACATTTTTTTATGTGAGGTCTCATTTGCAGACATGAGGCACTTCTCGAAGCATGGGCCAAACTTAGGATATCACTGTCATATACAACAAGATGATGGTTTCATGATAATTATTATAGAAATGAACAAGGGATTGAATGGAAAACCTTCCATTGGTTGGAAACGAAGGAAGCCTATCATGAGGAGTTGCACAAATTGTGGCAAAATTGTAAGTGTTAGTAGCATTTTGCTGAAACTTCATTTGTAAAAGTGACACCATCAAATGGTGTTAGGAAGTGTGGATATCATAGAAGTAAAAGAATTACAACAAATTTTTTATTTTTTTATAGTTGGCTACTAAGAGGAATTTTTCCAACTAATTACTCTAAGGGAAGTTTTGGATTTATGTTATCTTTGACCAAGAAATGCTTTAGTGTACACAGACATTCGTTAGAGATTGATAATATTTTTATGTTAGAATCTAGCCATATGTTACCATTTACAACCTAAAACCATAGCTAATATATCATGTATGTTCATCATTTTAATGGTTTAAGATTATGAACTGTTTGACATGCCTTAATTTTCCAGTAACTAAAAAAGTAATAAAAGAAAGGATAATAGAATCTTTTGAGGCTATAAGTATTAACTATGAAAACTATGATGTAATCCCCATTAGTGAAAATTCCAAGACAAAACATAAATTTGTATACACAATATAGTACTATTTGGCTATGATTAGCCGAGTTGCATTATGTTACATGATGAACCTACCTTAGTACTCTACCTTGCATTGTTTCTAATGTGTTCCTTTACCATTTCACAAAATAATTTGTGACAACAATTGCCTGTAACTTATTGGACTTTGGAATTCTCCCCATGGTGTTTTATAACACATAATGGAAAGCTAGGCATCCATAGAGAACACGTGCATGAGTTTAACGTGGATTTCCATGCAACCAACTCACAAAGTAAAAGGAAAGATAGATCAACAACTTCGAAATCAACCTCTTTGAGGGGGAAACATCCTTTAAATTATACAAATGAACAATTCTTGGATGATTCAAATGAAAAAACATCCTTTCTATATATAGGAGTCTAAGGGGTCATAATATAATCAACGTCTCATAACAATAATAATATAATGGCACAACAAAAACAATAATGGGCTTCTATGGGGCACAATAATAACAATATGGGGACAATAGGGGCACACCAATAATAATAAGGGCTACAATGACAATAGTAATGGGGGAATCACTAGTATTATAGGGACCTAACACGCCCATCTCCTTAAAAAAAGTGTTGTCCTCAACATTTGAGTAGTTATAGATGCTTCTGTATAAAATTCTCATCCTCCCATGTGGAATCTTCAGCGGGTAAGTTCTTCCACTTGATGAGATACTATGAAATTGATTGATTTCGTAGCTATCAAGTTCCTGTTTCTATGACTTCTTCAGGTTCCAATATGATTTTTCCTTGTCAAGTTCTGGAAATATTGTTTGAACTGGGAGCTAGTCCCCTATAACCTTCTTTAAACATGGAAAATTGGGTGCACTCAGGAAGCTATAGGAAGCTCCAATTTGTATGCCATAATACCAATATTTTGTAACACCTTGTACATATCATAATACTTTGGTGATAATTGATTATTATTCTTAGCTTGCTTGAGGGACATTTGTTTATATGGTTGTAGCCATAGAAATGCCCAGTCACCTACATCAAAACTTCTTTTACTGCGATGTTGATCTGCCCGTTGTTTCATTCTATTCTACGCCAAAGTGAGGTTATCCTTTAAGAGTTGGAGAACTTGTTCTTGATGCTCGATGTGATCTTCCACTGCTTGAACCTTAGAATTTTCTCTTAAATATGATGTGATGGATGGTGGATGATATCCATTAAGTGCCATTTGAGGTCATTTTTGTTTTAGTATTGAAGGAAGTGTTATGCCACCATTTAGCTAGAGGCAACCATTTGACCCATTGTGTCTATTTATTAGATACAAAGCAACAAAGATATCCTTCCAAACATTTTTTTACTATCTCAGTTTTCCCATCAGATTGAGGATGATTGGATGAGCTATGAACTAACTGAGTACTCAGACAAGAAAATAATTCTTTCCAAAAATTTCCAGTGAAAATGGGATCTTTGTCACTTACAATAATCTTTGGGTTTCCATATAGCTTTTGAATTATTTCCATAAATTTAGTAGCAACTATATTAGCTTTAGATGGATCAGATAATGCACAAAAGTGTGCATACTTGGTAAGTCTATCAACTACCACCATGATGACACTCTTTCCTCCGGACTTGGGTAAACCTGTGATAAAAATCTATTGAAACCTCCTCCCAACGTTGACCTGGAATGGATAAAGATTGTAATAGACTTGGGGTCTTAATTGTTTCAACTTTATTTGGTTGGAAAACCAAACATTCTGCCACAAACTTTTGAATATCATATTTAAGGCCATCCCAAAAAAATTCCTTCTTAACCCTGTGGTAAGTTTTTAAAAATCCTGAGTTCCCTCCTAAGGGAGAGGTGTGTAATTCCATAAGAATATTTTGTTTGATTTGGGAATTCTTACATAGGTATAAGCAATCTTTGTACCATAACGAATCATTTTTCCTACTAAATTTATCAGATGTATTGGGATCTTGTTGTATCTTTTGTATGAGTGCCAACACTTCTTCGTCGTTCTTCCATTCATCCCTTGCTTCATTTATCCAATCTGGTTGAATAATAGAAATTGCGCAAAGCAATGCTTCCACATCCTCATCCTTTCTTGAGAGTGCATCTGCAACAACATTTTTCTTACCTTTTTTGTAGATGATTTCAAAGTCATAACCCAACATCTTTGTGACCCATTTTTGCTTCTCTTCTGAAGATAATCTTTGTTGTAAGAAGTATTTAAGACTATCATGATCTATTTTTACCTTGAAGAGTCTTCCCATTAGGTTCTTAAGTGCATGTAATATTGCCAACATTTCCTTCTCATAAATAGCTTTGTGTAAATACTTTCCTTTGATTGGACAAATTTTGAAAGCAATTTGTCTTTCTTATTACATTAAAACAACACCAATTCCGTTTCTTGAGGCATCACATTCCACAATAAAGGTTTTTGTGAAGTCCGACGTAGCTAACACTAGTGCTTGGCACATTGCCTCTTTAAAATGTTCAAAGGCATTAGTTGCTTATGGAGTCCATGAAAATGCATCTTTCTTCAATAATGTTGTTAGAGGTGCTGCTATTCTCCCACAATTCTTAACAAACTTGCGATAATACCCTGTCAAGACGAGAAATCCTCATAGATGCTTTATGCATGTGGGGGTTTTCCATTCCTTAATGGCTTTAATTTTTCTAGGGTTTGTTAGACTCCGTCTCACGTCAGAGATTGATTCTTCTTCAAAACCCTGTTTTGAAGAAGAAATCATAATGTATTGTTTTAAATTATGTAATTTATGCTCCAATTCTTCAAAAATTAGCAGTGACTTCAAAGCTCCTATCTGCACAAGCACAATTCAGAATATCGTTAGCAATCAGAGGCAACAAGTTATGTGGAGAAGATACCAACAAATTCATGGTGGTATTTCGAAAGATGGTACACGGATGGTTATAAAGATGCGACACTTGCAAATGGAGACAATAAAGAGGAACCTTGAAAAGAATAATTCAGACATATTGTAAGCCCCTGCCTACAAAATAAGCAGTGTGACCCTCCTTCATCAGGAATCGCCAGAGGTTGACTTATCCCATCGAAAAGAGGAAAATGTGCAAGGCACAGAAAACATTCTATATCACTGTGTTGTTTGTGAGCGGCTTGAAAATGGTAAAACATTATTCTTTTGCTTGAGAAGAAAAGACCACATGTTTGTAAGGTTTCTCTTCTAGTGGAAGGCTCAGGACAACTACCATTTCTTATTGCTGCTGCTGAGCAAGAACATTTAAATTATAGAAGTTCGCCTCATTTGGCCCGCCATAAAAATATTTTGCAATCAAATTTAGGAGAAGAATCATATGCTATGGCTATCAAGGAGATATGGGAATGTTTCCAAGTTCATTTCCTTGAACTTCTTGGGGCTGTTTTTACAAAATCCAGCCTTGAAAAACTGGAATATGCAGTATCTAAATCAGAGAATGCACTGCAAGATTTGTTCAACCATCACATCGAAGAGCTGGAAATGATATTTCTACCCTTATACTCAGGGGGAGAGTGAGGAGAGAGTTTTCTGATTGCTGGGAGCTGCTGGAGCGTAGCAGAGCTTTCTTGTACAGTTTTGGCAGAGAATTTAATGGAATTTCACAGCTCTGTTTGCTGAGATTCATGTGGTATGTTAATTTAGCATAGGTTTTCCCTTTGTCTCATATGTAAACTGTTATGTTTCATTCACCTCATTATCATATCTAATTGAGCAAATGAAGTGATTAGGTAGGAATTCATAGTATTA
>APFE030905413.1:62277-72672 GCA_000404065.3 Pinus taeda
GTAGAAGGTGCATTGGTAAGGCCAAAAGGCATGACCAAAAATTCATAATGACCCTCATGAGTTCTAAATATTGTTTTCGGAATGTCTTCAATCTTCATTCTGATTTGATGATATCCTGAACAAAGATCTAACTTGGTGAAGTAAATTGATCCAGGTAATTCATCCAATAATTCATTAATGATAGGAATGGAAAATTTTAATCGTAAGCTTGTTGAGCTCCTTATAATTTGGACACATGTGCCATGATCGATCCTTCTTGTGCACCAATACTACTGGAGCAGAGAAAGAACTTTGACTAGGTTGAATTATACCAGCCTCTAGCATTTCTTCAACCATATGTTCAATTTCACTCTTTTGGGAATAGGGATATATGTAAGGCCTGATGTTTGGAGGAACACTTCCTCGAATCATATGAATATCATGATGATAATCACAAATAGGTGGAATGCCTTTGGGAGTCTCAAATACCTTGGAATGATTGTCCAAGACTTTTTGGAGATTTGGAGAAATAGATGATTTCAATGTGGGAACCTCTAGTGAACATAATTGTGCAATTACACCTAGTTGTTCTTTCTTTAGAAGCTTTGTCATGCCGTTAGAGCTAATTATCTTTCCTAGTTTCCCTGCGATACCCCTTAATTCAACTTCCTTTCCTTTCGTTTTTTTTTTCAAGAAAAGTTCTTGAAAATTAAAAGCTATTGTACCCAAAGATTGTAGCCATTGGACTCCTAGTACAACATCAACACCACCCGTTGGAATGGAAATCATTGGGCTATTCAATACATATTCTCCCATGGATAGCCTGACATTATGGCACTTTCCAAAGAAATTTATGATTCCTCCATTTGAAACCATCACTTGACACTTTAGTCTGGATAAAGGAAGCAATTCAATTCCTTGGATAGCTCAAAATGAATAAAATTATGGGTACTACCTGAATCAATCAACACTATTACCTTTTTCTTCTTGATATGTCCTTCTATCTTGAGAGTTTGAGGAGTCGTAATTCAGACCAATGCATTACAAGATATGGTCGGATTCATTTCTTCTTTCTCTAGGGTTTGTTCTTGGTGTATATCCTCTTCTTTTGATGTTTCTTGTTCCTTTTCTTCCTCCTCTTCACAATCTATTTAAAATAATTTCTTCTCAACACTCTTATGACCTTTAATGTATTTGCTATCACAACTGTAACAAATCCATTTTGCTCTTTTTTCTTCCAATTTTTGTGGTGTCAACATTGTAGGTTGTGGAAGGCTAGGGACAAAAACACTTCCATCTTTATAGTTGTGAGTGGTCGGCTTCCTTGTTGCCATAATTTTTCTTTCAACTTTCTTGCCAACCTCAATTCCTTCTCCAATGAATCAGGTTCCCAAAGGCAAACCTCATGTTGGATGTTATCCTTTAATGTCCCTATGAACACATCAATCCTATGTTCCTCTAGAATATCTTTTACCCTTATATTCAATTTTTGGAAGTCCTCAATGTGCTCCATCATTGAACGCTTTTGTTTGAGAATTATCAATTGGCTAAAAAAGGTGTTTCTTTTTGTATCCTCATAATGTGCTATCATTTCTTCCGTGAAAATTGGCCAAGTGACATTTTTTTTATGAGAGAAAATCCATCAATAACATACAAACTTATTTTGTTCCAAATATAAAGTTGCAATGCATACCTTTTGTGTGTTTTGCATATTATGGAGATCAAAATATTGCTCCATCTGTAATATCCATGTTACAGGATCCTTGCCGTGAAACTTCCTCATATTGATCTTTGGAACATGGTGGGTCTTCAATCCAACGTTAGAGTCTATGAAAACATGATTAACATTTCTTTTGTTCTCATCACGAGTTTCCTTTACTACCCTTTTTCCATTAGTAAGCATTTCTTGTAGCAATAGTTTCAAATCTATCTTCAAATCTTCCATGTTACCTTTAAGATTGGCTTCTATACCATCCAGCTTAGCTTCCATGCCATCCATATTATCTTCCACACCATTCATCTTAGTTTCCATGCCATCCATCTTAGCTTCCACACCATCCATATTAGCTTCCATGCTATTCATATTACTTGCCATGCCTTTCTTTAATCCATCTATCTTAGCTTCTATTACTTTTTGTGAGAGTGAAAATTGTTGCACTTGGTCTCGTAATTTTGATATATCATGTTGCATTTATTCCTCTTCTTCATCAGTCATAGTAAATATTTCAGGTTGCTTACTAGGTATTTCCATTTTCTTTCTTTGCGGCACTAATTAATGATAATTATTCCTCACTATTCCCTTTGAATCACTTCAAAATAATTTTTCAAACCAAACTTATGCAAATTTAAAAAAAAAATACACACCTTTTTCTGCTTTGTAGGAGATTGATATTGGATATATTGTAACTCGTGTCCTCTGGTATCTCTCTGAGTCCTATTTATAACCCCACCAGCTTGATAAATATTGGATTTTTCAAGAAAGAGTTATGCCAAATCTCCCACGATGGCTTGATTATAGAATGGTTCAGTTGAGAGGACTTATACGACATTCCACATGTCACTATTTTGATCTTCATACCTGAAAACGCTACAAAAAAATAGAGTTCATTCTTTTTCTGTAACTCACGAAATTTCAATCCGATAATCAGAGAGAAAGTTATGATGATTTTCCCAACATAACCTGTTTGGGATGTAATTAGGGAGAATGAAAAAAACTCTAACTTCTATGGATCATATCTCGGAAAATGTCATGAGAAAAAATTTCAAATTCTGACCTGAGGTTCATCAAGATTTCATCTCAAATGGGTTTTAATTTCAGCTTCTGAAACGTTGTAGAAAAAAAGTTATAGCAAAAGTTCCAAAATGACATGTTTGGAGCAGCAAAACCATAGAATCCAAAGCTCTAACATCGAATGTTATGCAACCAACTCACAAAATAGAGGGATAGATAGATCAACGACTTAAAAATAATCCTCTTAGCGGGGGAAAACTCCTTTACATTATACAAATGAACAATTATTGGATGATTCAAATGAAAAAACCTAATTTCTATATATAGGAGTCTAAGGGGTCACAATATAATCCAAGTCGGCATAACAATAATAATATAATGGCAAAACAATAACAATAGTGGGCTTCTATGGGGCACAATAATAATAAGGTGGGGAAAATAGGGGCACACAAATAACAATAAGGGATACAATGACAATAGTAATGGGGGAATCACTAGTATTATAGGGACCTAACATGGACCTTGACTGGATTTTTCAACCTAAACAATTTTTGTTAGTTATCTTAACCTAATAGCTTTGGTTCCATTGGTCCAATATTTAGGGATTTTGGGGTCTTTGATTGTGGTCAAACCTTACAAACTGTTACAGATGGGTATGGTTTAGTGCCAATTATGAATTATATAATATGGGTTGTGAACTTATTTCTCTAGGCTAAATAGAGATATAATTTGTGCACTATTATGAATACTAGTAAGGAAATTTTGAATTTGTGTAACTCTTTTGCTGAAGAATCTAATTGTATATTAGATTCTTGGCTAAAGGCCACACATTTGGTTACAAAGGGAGGAGCAATTTTCAGCATGCCTTTCTACCAAGTGGGAAATGGCTCCTGCTCTTATCGACTTCCTCTTTTTACAATTGTTAAAGTACACTTTTGCTGCTAATTGTCCAAGTTGAAAGATACAAATGAACTGATGTAAAAGAAAGCAGTAAAACATGGCTCTTTACGGGATAGGTGCCCACAAAATTTCCTTATTTTTGAGAATAGTTCCAGCCTCTAAATGTACTGACTTGTTTGCCTCAATGTTTGCTGCTTTATTATTTGATCTCAGTACATGAAAATAATTCAGGTGTAGGGACTTTGACATGCTTTTGATCCTTGTAATTAACCTTGCTAGCTGCAGATCTATTGGGTTAGATATCTCCTCTAATTGTATATTACTTACTAGAAGCCTAGGATTATATCTGGAATACTGCTTTTATCCCCTGTAAAAATTTAGCATATTTGGTCATTGTAATGTAAACATTCCAGTTTTTTTTCTTGAAAACCTTGAATTAGTTTAATTAGAAGGAACACTTATTGATTCTAGTGTATGCAAGAATCTAGAACCTTTTTCTAGCAGGGAAGCATGATTGGTATGACATCTCTTTGAAAGGGGGTGGGGGGAGTGGGTGGTGATATGTTCAACATATTTAGAAAATATAAAGGCATTTCATGCTTTCAAGATCTCAAAGAGGTCTCCTGTAAAACATGTGAAAAAATTGAAACATAAACTATATTTAAAGGGTAGAACTTAAGAAAGGAGTTGGAGCTCATTGTAATGAAATTTGGCTGCACAACCCTAATAGGATTATGGTGAATAGAGTTTCTATTGTCTTCATTCTTATAGTCTATGATCTCTCTTTTATAGTGGATATTTCATGTGTAACCTATTAATAAAAAAAACTTTATACTGTAGGTAGGAACATCTTGTGTTTTCTATGTGTTGTGAGCATGTTTGCAATCCTCTTGTATAATTTCACACATAATAATTAGGAATTATTTATATAACATCCTTATCTAAGTCACCATAGTAGGTCCACATAAGGAGAGCTCTTCTCCAAGCTGTATACATGTTGCAAGGTGGTTGGACTCCATCTTCCAAGTTTTGTAATCTCTAAGATAAGGCTCCACATGTTAAGTGCTTCTCATCATAAGGCTAGATGCTCTCCAAGAGAAGCTCCTAAGTTCCATTTATCCTCCTCCATGTGTGTCCTATGTTGACAAAAAAATCCAAGTAGTGCACCCCATAGGATATTAGAGTTCTTACTTGTTGCTCATAATATATTCTCAGTGTGGAGAGGGAGATCGTATCTCCCTTAGACCAAAAGGATTTGACCAAGCACAATATGAATGTAGCTATGAGGAATAGATGGATACTGCGAATAACAGGAAAAAGCATCAAATTAATCCTTTTGTGAATGATGATTTTTTCCCATGTAGCTTCTTTGATGGTGCTTCCCTAGAAAATCCAAGTAAATATGGGATTGCCTTTATTTTAGTTCCTCTCATTATATCTCTTTTTCACTAGATAATGGATAAGGGGCCAATAACTGGACCAAGCTATCAACCCTAGTATCCCTTCTTGGATTAAGAATAATAAGAATGCAAGTAGTGTCCAAGTCTATGGGAACTGAAAAGTTTCAAAGGATTGGGTCAATGGCAAAATAAAATAATAAAATAATAGTGGAAATAATAAAATAAAATTAGATTACCTCATCAAGTTTTGGAGGGAAAAAAGAAAAAACTACTTTTTCAACTCGTATTTTAAAATTTTCCCTTATGATTTTACTTAAATTTTGAGCGGGAGCACTCATTGGATGTGGAATTTATTTTTTTTATCTAAGGAGTATCCATATTATCTACTTTCGATGGACCCTACTACACAAAAAATGTGAAATACATGGTGATTGAATCACATTTGTTTTTCATGTATTTCACATTTTTTTATGTAGTAGGGTACATCAAAAGTATGCAATATGGGTACTTCTTAGATGCATAATTAAATTCCGCATCCAAGGAGTACTCCCACTCAAAATTTGAGTAAAATCGTAGGGAGATAAGTTGAAAAATAAGTTTTTTTTTTTTTTTTTTTTTTTTTATTTTTTTTTTTCTTTTAACTCCAAAAATGATGAATCATCCCCCATGATTGAAATTATCATATTGAATTCTATTGGTTCTTATAAAGTTGATTTTCGTTGTACATTTTTGTTTTGACACCCATTTTTTACCTCAAAATTTCTCTAATGCATACTCCAACAATGGCATTTAGAATCAAGTGCTCCTCTTCAACAGACATGCAATGTCTATCTAATGCTCCTAAGTCTTTATCCCTAATCTCCCAATGCATAACACCCTACTCCAAGGTGTTATTCCACATGTTATAATTGTAATCCTCCTCAACAAGACCCCCCTATAGAAGATGTCAAACTAACACATGTGTGCCAACTAGAACATCAAGAAGTGTTGTTGAGAATGCAACAAGATGATGGAGCTTAGTGGAAAGAAGTCGCCTTCACTAAGTGGGCCCGCAGGCTATTTTTGGCACAAGTCTATTTTTAGACATATGGATCATCGTCTATGAGTTGCAGGATGCTATTTTTGGATGATTGGTCAAGTCGGTAAAAATAGATGGACCTCTATTTTTAGACATATGGGCGGAGTCTATTTTTAGACTACAGGCTAAAAATAGAATAGTCGAATATTATTAGCTCTTAATAATATTTGGACTATAAACATTATCTTATTCTCTTGGAGCACTTCATTTCGAGCTACGGATGTGGCACATGTAACTGCCAGGAGGAAATACGCTTTTCTTGTGGGTTAGTTGAGCTATTGCATGGAGGACTTTAGTTAGGACTTCACTGATTGAGTTCTGTGGAGTTGGATGAGCAGTTAATGGAGTTGTGTTCAGTTTGACTTAGTTGAACTAGTTGTATTTAGTCTAACTAACAAACAAACTAGTGTTGAGTGATGTGAATTAGTTATTAATTAATTCACTAATTATTAACTCATAAATCAATTGAGGAATACATCAGTTAAATCAGTGCATGGACAGTTCAGTGGAGACAAGTGTTAGAGGTGAGTGAAAGGGCAAGACAATTGTCAGTTGTGACTATAGTTGTGCATGAGATTTGCACATGCATGGATTGAGTAATGCCAATGAGGATTGCGTGGTATCACACACTAGATTTTGCTGACAAGTGTGGGATTGTGTGGTACAACCAAAGAGAAGAACAATTCTTCATCCATTCTCAGCAGGTATTGCGCAGTGGAGGCAGGCAAGCAGCAGAGGAGATTTGAGCCAATGATTGATTTAGATCTAAGCTAGTTTGTGTGTAGTAGGTGGAGATAGTACTGAGTACTTGTGAGGAGTATTGTACTATGTATTGTTACATGTTCTCAATTAATATAATATACAGATAGTTGGGGGTTTTCAGCTAGATGCTTTCGCCGTGTACATACTGTGTTGATATGTGTGATTGATGCTTCAATGTGTGCATGCGATTTTTTCTTAATACTTCTAAATTGATGATCAACGTAGAGGAGGTTATGTATTATGCATGATTCCTCAAATAGTGTATAATCAGGACAATCTCTGTGAATAAGTGTCATATTATTCAAAATTTCTACAAGTGTGGTCCCTGTTACTAATCCTAAAGTTAAGCATGCACTTTCTAAGCTCTCCAAATGTAAGTTAATAAAAATATAAGAGGGTACCACAAGTCATACCCATCACGCGAAACAATCTGCTAGCTAGGTGAAAACATTTTTATATCAACCTAAACCTAGCATCAAATTGTAGGAAATCTTTAGGACCAATGGTTTTCTTCATCAACACCTAAGGAAACTTTGAATATCAATTCCTCAATAAATGTTTGAAGATAAGTAATTTCATGAAATCAAAATTTGGCACAAAAAATTGAATGATCAACCTTATTTCAAAGGGTTTGGTGGAGGAATCAAACATATTAGAGCTCTCATGATGTAGATAGACTTCAAGTGTTTTTTCAGCTAAGAAA
This sequence comes from Pinus taeda, assembly GCA_000404065.3. Classification (NCBI taxonomy): domain Eukaryota; kingdom Viridiplantae; phylum Streptophyta; class Pinopsida; order Pinales; family Pinaceae; genus Pinus; species Pinus taeda. The sequence goes on from APFE030905413.1 coordinate 69,831, forward strand.
TAGTTTGTAATTTATGCATATTTGTAATCTATGACAACTTGATTATGCTCTACCATGACCTTATTTTCCACAATGAAAAAAAATCCTTCCTTTATTTGTGCTTCCTTCCCTTTGCCTTTGCCTAATTTTTTCTTTGATTTCCCTTTTCCGAAGAAAACAAAAAAATCACTTAGTATCTTTGTCATCATTCTTAGGTTTCTCTTTCTCCATAAGAAATAATCATGGATCCCCAGGATTGTAATGGGACGTGAATGATTGTGAATAAAATATAATTTTGATATAAGGGTAAGTTGTTTAATAGCATTGCCTTAGCATCATCTTTTTCAACTTTAATGCCTACTTCATGTAGTTGTAGTAATGTATTTCAAGTATTAACATTACTAGACATTGACTTTACTTGACCATCTTAAATCCAAGTATTTTCTCTCTCAAAATGAATTTTATATTATGAGCTTGTCATCCAAGTAACCTATTTAATTGCTCCCAAATTTCATGATTTTTGGATTTAATGTAAGTAATAACATGTTCAAATGCTTTTTTTTTTAATTAATAAATTCAACACTTCATATAATTTTTGTTGAAAAAATAACTACCTTAATATTTTATAATGTTATTTGTATTGCTGTTGGGAGGATAGAAATAATAACCTTAACCCTCTATAATGTTATTTGCATAAATGTTGGAATGGTAGACATGGAGGGAGAATTATTGATCTATAAGAAATCAATTAATTAAACTTCCTTGGAGTGTTGTCATTTCACCAATGATGACACGAAGGGCCTTGCTTCTCTCAAAGGATTCATGGTACTCACAATATATGGAATCTAATATGCAATGATCATAATTAATTCATCCATTAATATATGATCGATAGGTACATAAAATCCCCCAAAGATCCTATAATTATAAGACTCATCCAAGGGGTCGTCTCTTTTTCTTGGAAATTCCACACCATCTCCTAGTTTCAAACTCTTGCTAGAGCTCATCTTATAGGTTAGCATGATGGAAAACAAGGGTTTAATTTGAGTAAAGGTGATTTTGTTTTAAAAAATTCAAGGGATACAAGGGCACTCACCCACCTAACCCCTAAATCATGGTTCCTACCTCTAATGTTTGACAACCCTCAAAAGGTGGAACATTGGGAATTGAATGGGAGTGGATCCCCCTCCACACGTTTTTCCCCATGCATGTGGTTGATAGGGAGGATTAAACACCTCCCTTTCACCATCACCCCTACCCCACATTTCCATTGAAATCTTAATGAGATCGCAATATTTGATCGACCCTCCTTTATGTGAAATTCATTGTCCAGGAATAGATTTAATTTTGTCCCATCCAACAACAAATACATATGGAAGAGAATTCTTCCACGTGCATGATTTATAGATTGAATCTCTAGGAAAATGGGGAATTATTTGTGGAAAATTTATTACTTTCCCCACCCAAAATCTCATTTGATGACTTTGGAGCTCCACTAGGAATACCTTAAAAGCATCCTAGGGGCATAAGGGTCCATGATTTATATGTTGTTGTTTTCTCATGGAAGCAATAGGTTTTATTCATGGCCTCCACTAGTGTGAAAGGGAAACCAATTCAATGATATGGTTAATAATTTCACACTAGAGTGGGAGAAGTCCAATGAGAAATAAACTTGATCAATACTTTGGTAAAGGACAAGCATACTTTGGAGGTACGCAAGCACCTCACTATTATCTAGGACTAGGAAAGTGAGTCTCAAATGATGCTAATAATTCTATGAGGTAAGATCCTTGAACATTCATACACTCTAAACAATCTCTTTGATCTTATGGAACACACTTAATCTGGCCTTAATTTAAGAATTTGATGCCTTGACTAAACGTACCCAACTACAACCTCTATTGGCCCTTTTGTGGGAAAAATGACCAAATTAGACTACTAGGAAGAACTTGTTATGGAATCCCTCAATGGTCCCTAATTTCTATTTGCTTTATTTATGTTTAATTTCTATTATTGTGAAAAATTATGTAGTATGTGTAGGTTTTAACCCCATACAAAAATTGCCTGCATACGAATTCTAAGTCACAGGAAAAATAAAAATGCGAGAGCATAACACATAAAACACATATACTCAGAGATTTTCCACTGGATCCCAAAACCGGGACTACCAACTTGATGTTTCATTATTTCCTTTCAATGTTACAATACATATTTATACATGCTGAAGCATCCAATACCATGGACTGAAAACCATCGCGTCCAAAAATCATAGGTAGGTTCGCCCAACCTAATATAGGGTCCAATTTTTTTTTTCTTGGGGCGCTGCCCCGGACCTCGTAGAGGGGGGCTACCCACCCCCCTCTATCTCCCTGGTTCACTATGTAGGTTAGTTGTGGAAAGAATATAACACAACCCAACAATCTCCCACTTTTTGTTTTCTTTCCATAGGGGACCACAGGAGAGCTTAGCCATTTTTCCAGCCTTGAAACTCCCATTGTTTCTCTACACCAAGAGAACTTCTCAGAGCTCACATATTTTGTCAATGCATCTGCAATATTCTTCAAAGTGTCCACCTTTACCAGCAACACCTTTTTGTCTTCTCTCATATTCCTCACAAAGTGATACTGAACATCAATGTGCTTTGTCTTTGAATGATTAGCAGGGTTCTTTGCAAGGAAAATTGCACTTTGGCTGTCACAGTCTATCCCTATAGCTACCTGTAGTAACCCCAAACTTGAACACAATCTCTGCAACCAAACTGCTTCCTTGCTTGCATGAGTGGTTTCCATGTATTCTGCCTCCGTAGTTGATAGTGCCACTACAGATTGTTTCTTACTCATCTAACTGACTGCACCTCCAAATA
>APFE030905413.1:87446-156741 GCA_000404065.3 Pinus taeda
TCCAATGGGCAGGAAACTAAACAGTTGACTCTTTATCCTCATGCCACACCCATGATTAATAACGATAATTCAATATGGGTAGACTATGCGGATGAGGAACCCCAACCTATTTTAACTATCAGACAAGCTTTAACTCTCAAAAACTCAACCGAAGATGAATTAATCAACAACTTTATTTCTGAACCTTCTTCGGTTAGCTCAGAAATACATAATCACCTCACTACAATCCTAGAATCAGAATCCCAGAACAACCTTGAAACTGAAAATTTATCTCAGATACTAGCTGGCAGTCCTTCCAAAAGTATGACAGTAGAAATCGAACCAGGTAAAACATTAAATATAAATCCTAACCTAATAGATGATCAAAAACAACTGTTAATGAAGCTACTTAAAGAAAGGGATTTCCCCTGAACTGTGCACTCACCGTATTTATATTAAAGATGGATCCCGACCAGTTTGTCAACCCCAAAGAAGGATGAACCCCAATCTAAGGGAAATAGTAGAAGAAGAGCTTCAAAATTTGTTAAATGAAGGATTTATATACCCCATATCCAATAGTGAATGGGTTTCTCCACTAGTAATAGTACCCAAGAAAAATGGGAAATGGCGAGTATGTGTAGATTTCCCTAAATAAGGCCACCCAGAAGGACCATTTCCCGTTACCATTCATTGATCAGGTATTAGATAACTTAGCTGGTAAGAAGTTCTTTTCCTTTTTGGATGGATTTAGTGGATATAATCAGATAAGGATTGCACCCCAGGATCAGGATAAAACCACTTTTACTAGCCCTTGGGGGACCTTTGCTTACAGTGCTCTCCCATTTGGGCTATGTAATGCCCCAACAACATTTCAGAGAACGGTCATAGGTATCTTTTCTAATATGATAAATGATTCCTTAGAAATTTTTATGGACGACTTTACTCCTTATGGAACAACCTTTGAAGATGCTCTGCAGAATCTTGAAAAAGTACTTAAGCGGTGTATTGAAGCACATCTTGCCTTAAAATATCAAGACTACTACCGAACATCAAGACTACTACCGAACAAGAGAAAGGAAGGAAGAATTGCTTAAAATGGTTCAGAAGGAGGACGAGAGCTTAGAAGATTTTGTGGAAAGACTGCAGTATAATCTGTAGAGGTCTGACCACCCCAATATGAGTAAAGATATTCTGAAAACCATATTGCTGAAAGGGGTAAGAGACGACTTCTTGGAAATGTTGAACATGTTGGGAAAAGGGGACATTTCCAAAGAATCATTTGATGAAATTATCAATCTCTGCATGAGATGCTCAAGAGGAGCGGGGAACAGATCAAAGAGCAGGGATAATGTGTATTCAAGAGATCAGAAGTCAGCCAGTGGAGGAGAAACAAGAGCCGAAATAGGTAACTTATTGGAAGAATTTAAAACTGAGATGCTAAGCTCTTTTGCTTCACAAATTGATGCTCTGCAAGTTAAGAAGAAACAGGCGGAAGCAGAAGCTGCTCTAGCTATTTTCTGTTCCAAATGCAGAGAAAAACAACAACTCAGGGAATGCCGACTGGATAAGATACCTATCTGCACAATCTGCGAGAAGGACCATGAAACCCAGCAATGCCCCTCTCTTCCTGGAATCAAAGCAGCATTGCAGACAACTGAAGAAGAGGCTGAAGCAGTGTACCTGATGACACAGAGGAGGCAATGGCCACAAAGACAAGGTATGAGCTCTAACATAACATTCAGTCGTTGGAATAATAATTCTCCTTTTCAAACAAACTACCCACCCATGAACCAAATGCAGTACCTACCCTTTAATACAATGAATTTTCCACTTATGCAGCAACCAAATCTTCCTTTTCCTGATCCTACTATATGGAATCCTTGGGCTCCCCATCAACCGTATTTTAATCAATGGAATCCAAACTGGGTAGCCCAACAGATACCATTTCCTCAACAACAACAGTCTCTTTCCTTGCCATCCAATACTCCGCAGAATAACCAATCAATGAGACCCCAACTGCCTGTGCAACCTAACCCCAATCCAAACAATAATAAAGCCTTGCAGGTAATCGATATTCAAAGTCAACCTGTCCTCCCTATGCAATGTAATGATATCCATTTACGCTCCGGGAGGATAGTTGAACCCATCATAGATGACATTACTGACTCTGAAAAAGAAGAAACTAGAAAGGAAAAGTCATCCAATAAAGATACTGAAATTCTTGAATCATCTTCTAACAAGACTGTCCAAACAGCAGAACCACCCTTCCCTGAAAGATTGACTCTTAATAAAACGTTTGAGCCACCAGCTTTTAACCTTTTAGGAGAACTGCAGAATTTATATGTCAAAATCCCATTATTGCAAGCTCTAAGATATGTCCCTATCTACACCAGAACTGTTAGGGATATTTGTGTCAGGAAGCCTGGAAGGAAAGCCAAGGAACCCCTCACAGTTCATGTGATGGGAGAACTGACTGCTTTGATGACAGAAAAAGACCCCCCTGTGAAATATGGTGACCCTGGTCACCCTACAGTAACAATTCAGGTCGGCAAAACCTTTGTCTCTAAAGTTCTAGTGGATCTGGGTGCTGCAATAAATATTATGACACGTGAAACAACACAATTACTGCAGTTGAAACACTTAATTAGGGAAACTCCAACCATTTTAGAGCTGGCTGACCGCTCTACAATTAAACCTGAAGGAGTGATCAAAGACCTGGTAATTTCTGTAGAATCTTGGAATTACCCAGCCGACTTTGTGGTGTTACAAACTAAAACAAAGTTGGGGGGTCATCCATTAATTCTAGGAAGACCTTGGTTGGCTACAACAGATGCTTTCATCAGCTGCAGGTCTGGATCAATGACAATATCCAATGGGCAGGAAACTAAACAGTTGACTCTTTATCCTCATGCCACACCCATGATTAATAACGATAATTCAATATGGGTAGACTATGAGGATGAGGAAACCCAACCTATTCTAACTATCAGACAAGCTTTAACTCTCAAAAACTCAACCGAAGATGAATTAATTAGCAACTTTATTTCTAAACCTTCTTCGGTTAGCTCAGAAATACATAATCACCTCACTACAATCCTAGAATCAGAATCCCAGAACAACCTTGAAACTGAAAATTTATCTCAGATACTAGCTGGCAGTCCTTCCAAAAGTATGACAGTAGAAATCGAACCAGGTAAAACATTAAATATAAATCCTAACCTAACAGATGATCAAAAACAATAGTTAATGAAGCTACTTAAAGAAAATAAAGAGGCATTCGCTTGGGATTATACAGACATGAAAGGGATTTCCCCTGAACTGTGCACTCACCATATTTATATTAAAGAAGGATCCCGACCAGTTTATCAACCCCAAAGAAGGATGAACCCCAATCTAAGGGAAATAGTAAAAGAAGAGCTTCAAAAATTGTTAAATGCAAGATTTGTATACCCCATATCCGATAGTGAATGGGTTTCTCCGCTAGTAATAGTACCCAAGAAAAATGGGAAATGGCAAGTATGTGTAGACTATAGAGCCCTAAATAAGGCCACCCAGAAGGACCATTTCCCGTTACCATTCATTAATAAGGTAGTAGATAACTTAGCTGGTAAGAAGTTCTTTTCCTTTTTGGATGGATTTAGTGGATATAATCAGATAAGGATTGCACCCCAGGACCAGGATAAAACCACTTTTACTAGCCCTTGGGGGACCTTTGCTTACAGGGTTCTCCCATTTGGGCTATGTAATGCACCAGCGACATTTCAGAGAGCGGTCATCGGTATCTTTTCTAATATGATAAATGATTCCTTAGAAATTTTTATGGACGACTTTACTCCTTATAGAACAACCTTTGAAGATGCTCTGCAGAATCTTGAAAAAGTACTTAAGCGGTGTATTGAAGCACATCTTGCCTTAAGTACTGAGAAATGCCATATGACGATGAATGAAGGCATTGTATTAGGCCACTTCGTTTCATTATTAGGAATTCAAGTCGATCCTGCAAAAATACAGGTAATTTTGACCCTCCCTATTCCCAAAACCCAGACAGAAGTAAGGAGCTTCTTAGGACATGCAGGGTACTACAGAAGATTTATCAAAGATTTTTCTAAGATAGATTCCCCTCTGTTTGTGTTATTAACGAAAAACGCTGAATTTAAGTGGACTGATGACTGTGAAAAAGAATTTGATCAACTTAAACATCAGTTGTCCATAGCTCCCATTTTGAGAGGACCGGATTGGGCACTCCCCTTTCACATATCCTCTGATGCCTCAGACACTGCCATTGGAGCTGTCTTGGGACAGGAAGAAAATGGTCTTCCCTATGCCATTTACTTCATTAGTAAAAACATGACTCTCGCAGAACTTAATTACACGGTCACTGAGAAAGAATTTCTAGCAGTTATTTATGCTATCAACAAATTTAGGCATTACATCACTGGTTATACTACGTTTGTGCATACCGATCACTCGGCCATTAAATACTAAATGAATAAATCAGTTACAAATGCTCGAGTCACTAGATGGTTACTGTTATTACAGGAATTTGATATCACAATTGTAGATAGACCAAGAAAAGAAAATGTAGTTGCTGACTTTCTTTCTCGATTGAAAACTAATGAAAATATTCCAGTAGATGATTCTTTTCCCGATGAGTATTTATTTGCAGTCTCTGCCCACTCACCTTGGTACGCAGATATTTCCAACTACTTAGTTGCAGGAAAATTACCATCACACCTATCGCACAGAGAAAAAAGGAAAATCATTCAGCAGAGCGCTAGGTACAGCTGGATAAGCGGATGTCTGTTCCACACAGGAATAGATTAAGAAATCTGGAGATGCATTGGGGAAGATGAGATTTATGATATACTAAAAGCTTGTCATGATGGCCCTTGTGGAGGACATTTTGCAGACAAAAGAACAACAAACAAGGTACTTAGAATGGGTTATTATTGGCCATCACTTTTTAAAGATGCCAGAAAATATGTGAAGGCTTGCGACAACTGTCAAAGAATGGGCCAGCCTAACCATAGGGATGAAATGCCACTTAATCCCCAGGTAACTCTTGAACCTTTTGAGAAATGGGCATTAGATTTTATAGGTCCCATTAATCCTCCATCTAATCAAAGACTGTACATATTAGTATGCACAGATTATATGACTAAATGGGTAGAGGCCAAAGCACTCATTAAAGCTAATGAAGAAGCAGTACTAACATTCTTATTTGAAGAAATATTTGTTAGATTTGGAATACCCAGAGAATTAGTCACTGATGGAGGACCTCCTTTTAATTCTCATGGCTTCAAAAATACGCTCCAAAAATATCATATCAAGCACAAAATGACTACACCGTACCACCCCCAAGCAAATGGGCAGGTGGAAAGTACCAACAAGGTCATAGAAGCCATCTTAACTAAAACGATAAAGGAGAATAGAAGGGACTGGTTTCAGAGGTTTCCCGAGGCTCTATGGGCCTATAGAACCAATTGGAGGAATACAACAGGCTTTTCACCCTATGAATTAGTTTTTGGAAAGAATGCTATTTTCCCTGTAGAGTTTGAGATTAAAACCTTAAGAACTGCCTTAGCTGTTAACCTTGATTTAACTGATGCACAGAAAACCAGGTTGCATCAGCTTTAGGAATTGGATGAGAAAAGATTGGATGTCGTCCATCAAACAATGATGATACAACAACAAAGAAGCAGATGGCATGACAGAACCATCAAGCAAAAGCAGTTCCAGAAAGATAACTGGGCTCTACTTTATGATTCCCGTTTCAAGAATTTTCAAGGGAAGCTAAGAACAAGGTGGTTAGGGCTGTATGAAGTGGATGCTGTTTTTCCAAATGGAACAGTTAGACTTTTAACAATTCATGGGAGCAGAACACCACTGTTAGTGAATGGCTACCGACTTCGGTTATATCAGCGGCTGGTTTCCAAGGAAGATTTTAAAGCCACTTGCATGGCAATAAAACAATATTCTTTTCCAGGGGAACTTGCTGTCCCTCAAAGCACTTGAGTTCTATTATTTGTGTAATTTTTTTTTTTAGGTTAGATATATATATATATATTTTTAAGAAACTAATAAATCCTGCCAAGGATTGTGATATTACATTTCAGTATTTTGCATATTTTAGCTTGGGAAGTAGCTGAGAACAAAAGTTTCAAAGGAATTACTTTGCGGACTCGGAACTCCTGTTGCTGCAACACCATTCCCTGTTGCTGCAACACCATTCCTGTTGCTGCAACACCACTCCCTGTTGCTGCAACACCATTCCCTGTTGCTGCAACACTATTCCCTATTGCTGCAACACCATTCCCCGTTGCTGCAACACCATTCCTGTTGCTGCAACACCATTCCCCGTTGCTGCAACACCATTCCTATTGGTGCAACACCATTTCCTGTTGCTCCAACACCATTCCTGTTGCTCCAACACCATTTCCATTGCTCCAACACATTTCCCGTTTTTACAAATGTCTTTTTCCCGATGATATAACATCATTCCCTGTTGCCACAACAACAATTTTCCGTTGCTTCAACACCAATCCCGGTGCTACTACATCGCTTCCCGATCACGGAATGCCCTTCCCAGCAAATTCCCTCACGTACGAAAACACCAATCTTACCACTTCAGCCCCCAAGGAACAAATTTTGATAAAATATACCACTTCTTGTGATGATTACAACACCCTACTATCACTTCCCGTCATTATCATTACAAATCACCGGTATTCCCACGCTTTCAGATCCGCGGTAATCATTATGATCTAGCAAAAGACAAGACAAGACTTTTTGACACAGCAATCAAAAAGGTAAAATACGAAGGTACGCATGATTATGTATGGACATTAAATAATAGATAATGCGGAGAAGTTGATAGGAATATCAAATAATTGTACTTCCAATCATATCACTTACACGTAGGAGGGGGGGGGATTACCAAAGCAACTCTTATAATGATATATTATGCCAACTGCCGCCACCCTTAACTCTCCTGGCAATATGTAAAAGCCACCCTATCACGGCATGTTACCATTTGCGACGTTTTACTCTGAACTGAAATTGGAAGCTCGGATCTGAACTCTGAAATTCACTGAAACAATAGCTATGAGAGGAACCCTCATTACACATGAACCTGGCACGACAACAGTCCTTGAACTCTATCCGGAGATTTATGAAATTTTCTTGCAAGCAGGATGGCTATGAGAGGAACCCTCATTACACATGAACCTGGCACGACAACAGTCCTTGAACTCTATCCGGAGATTTATGAAATTTTCTTACAAGCAGGATGGATAGAGTACTTCAGGAGACTTCCGGACTTTGACGCGCAACAAGTCCTTGAATTTGCATGCAATTTAACAGAAGGATTCTCTATCGTCCAGGGAGTTCAAATCCTAGTCACGGAGGAAATTATAGCCCAAGTTACCGAGCTACCAGCTAATGGCACACGGTGGTTTAGCAGAAAGCACCTGATTCTTAATGCGCAGCAGGATTTTCTCTGACCAGGCGAGCAGGTAGAGCCCAAGGGCAGAGGCGTAGCACTTCAGTCATTACCTCAACCGTGGCCGAAAATCGCTGAATTTGTCAAGCAATATCTGACGTGCGAAGGCCGCTACCAGGTAATTTACCAGCACGATTTCATCTTGTTGAATCATTTGAGAAATGGTCAGTTAATAAACATGCCATATTATCTATTGGGTTGTCTCAAAAACATGTCACATTATGCTGTTAACGCAAAGCGTCCACTTCTTTCCTTAAAACACCACCGCTTAGCCCAATTGCTGATTAATAGAGCCCTCGCTCTAAATAACCCTCCACCCCCCATTAATCCCCATTAGGAGGCAGAAATTCCACAACCGGAACATGAAATTCCTCATCAAGAAGAGGAAATTCTTCACCAAGCTGAGGACACACCTCAGCAAGATGAAGAACTTCCTCAGCAAACGGAGAACATACCTGAACAAATCCCTCTAGAAAACCCTCAGCAAGCAGAGCACGTTCCTGAACAACTCCACCAAACACCCCCGCAAGTTGCTGAGAATGAACAAGCAGCAGTAGAAATAACCACGAGAACAACCCCATCTCCCAAAATAACCAATTCTTCCATTCCCATACTTGGTATTTCTACTGATGATTCCGATGACAATATCCCCATTACCCTGCTTAAATGAAAAATGCAGCAGGGAAAGAAAACCCCATCGAAAAGAAGAAGAACTAGGGTTTCAGCTAAGGCACCTGCTACTCCGGCTACTGTCCCTATCCTAAAGAAAGCTAGCTTGAAGAGAAAAACGCCCGAATTCCCTACTTCTCTACCAAAGCGAAGAACTCGGTCATCGGTAGCAGCTGAATCTCCTAATCCCTCCAGTTCACCACCCATCACTATAAGGATCCACACTCCCACCGGTCCTCAAAACTCCTCTCCCTCACCCTCGGAAGTTGAGATGCAGAGTGTTCATAGCTTCGTGACATCATATTTTAAGATAGCTGACACACAAGAACCAGCTGCCGACACCCAAGGTAATAGTGACCAAATGGCTGCAACACAAGAAACAACCACTACCCCAGGTGACACACAAGAACCACCTGTGGGGAATACTGATCAAAATGATGAAACACAACCTATGCCTCCACTGGAATCTACCGCTCTGCAAGACCAACCTACCATACCTGCCCTGCAGGAAGAAATTGAATTTCTGAAATCTCAGATTCAGGACTATCAGGAGGAAATAATAAGAGTCAAGGAAGCATATCAGAATGAATTCAGCCTGCATATTTTAGCACGAGTAGCGTCTGTAGCAGAGAAAAGTAAGGATAATGAATATGTGTGTACCAATTGTGGTGAAATATATACTCAAGCGTGATATAAGGTAGTGGCAGAACCAATGAAGGAAGCCTCCGCTGTTGTAGATGAAACAAAAGAGCCTGCTGTTACACAGACGGAAATGCCACAATCCTCTGCTGAAATAAAAAAACCTGTTGACACACAAGAACCAACAGGCTCTCCAGAGAAGGTGCAGACAGAAGAACCTGTTGTCACACAAGAACCAACAGGCTCTCCAGAGAAGATGCAGGACCAAACTGAAGAACTTACTGACACACAAGAACCAGTAAGTTCCCTAGAAACTGCACAAGATCAAACTGAAGAGCTTACTGACACACAAGAACTAGTAAGTTCCCCAGAAATTGCACAAGATCAAACTGAAGAGCTTACTAACACACAAGAACCAGTAAGTTCCCCAGAAACTATGTAGGAAGAAACAGGGAATAAGAAAGAGGAGAATACAGATTCACTCCGGCCTACCCAAATTGCTATGGAAGAAGTACTTACACAAGAATCAGGAAATGAAGAAGAAAAATTGGACTCACCCAGCCCTATTCAAATTGCCAAGGAACGAGAAGAAGAAGAAGGAAATGAGGAAAAAGGCACAGACTCACCCCGACCCACCCAAATCACCATGGGACAAAATGAATCAGTACAATAGGAGGAAGAGACACTAGCTGGAAATGAAGAGAAAGATGTTGGATTATCCCAGTCTACTCCAACAGAGCAGATTATCCTTGTTGATGCCTTTACACAAACAGAGTTTCCCTCTGTTAGTGATGTATGCACAGAAACATATAGTTTTCAAGCATTAAAAGGAAAATGGTGGAGAGAATATGAGAAGTCACAAGGCAAAGCATTCCAACAACAAAAAGGGACCTGGTTCAATCATGCATATAGGAACTGGGAAGCACTTGAGCAATGTAGAGCTCAATACAAAGAAATTACGGAATTAAAAGCCAGATTGTCCCAGATGTTTGAATTATTCCAAAGAATACTTGCCACAAGGAAACCCTCTTTCAATTATGCAACATTCTTGAGGGAAAGACTGAAATTTTTACAGATAAAGGCTGTAAGAGAAGGTAGACCTCATCAAGTGGTTACATCAGAGCAATTTATGCAAACTTTTGTAGAGGCACCTAAAAATGATCAAAACCTGTTATGCAAGCTTTATCTCCATAATGAAGCCATGTCCGAAGAAAGAAACATGAATATGTTACCTGTGGTTGGCGACATACAGCTGAGAGCTTTCATCTCCTTTTTAGCCAACCAGCTTACATGGAAGAACGCCTTTATCTCAGCTCAACATAATGAACAGAATTGCCTTCTGTGGATTAGGGCTGAACCACAGGAAGCAGCCACTTTCATTGCACAGCATCAAACAATGATAAATGATCCTGATATGAAAGACCACGTCAGGCAACTACAAGCAGTAGTCCTGAAAGACTGCCAGCACTATTTGAAAACCAAGGCACCCTTGGTTGTCAAGGCAAACAATTTGTTTTGGGAAAATTGCCCCAAAGAGAGGTAGGAATATCACCCTCATAATCCATCAAATTTACAGGTAGCACTCACAAGGGTACCTTACTATATTAAATGCATGCAACACTATGCTGAAAGCTGGATGGGCTACAGATTTAAATTTCCACTTCTATGGTTATCTGGTGAACAATATAAGGGCCAGTTTGGACTATCCAACAAGGAAGAAGCAGCAGCATGGAGGCATATACAAACTGTCTGTGGGTTCTGAAAGAAGTTTGATGTCACTTCCTATAACTATTGTCTCAGTAATCTACACTGTTCATCCCAGTACTCCGACTCGGACTCAGAGTAAACATTGCATGAGGACATGCAATCTCTTCAGTTGGGGGGGATGTTAGGACTCAAAATTGACCAATTTTGACCTTATATTTTTGCCATAATATTATCCTTTTCAGTCATAAGTTGTAAGCTTTGATTACATAATGACTTAATCACCCCAAGGTACGAAGTAACTTTCTGCATATCTATATGTTTAATTGTTCATTGCATATTCGTGAGTATCTTTATATTTATCTTTGGAAAAGCTGACTAAGTTTCCAAGTAATTGTCTTAAGCCTACAGGAATTATAATTTATAGTTGCTGTAACACTAGAAACAACAAATACGCAGTTGCCGCAACACCAAAAACAACAACTACGCAGTTTCCGCAACACCAGAAACAACAACTACGCAGTTGCTGCAACACCAGAAGCAACAACTACGTAGTTGCTACAGTCAGCAACAACAACCATCTAAAGCGGGCTATTTTGCAACAACTGGGAATAACAAATGGCAACTATCTGAAGAACGCTGACGCGGCATGATCAAGCAGCTGTCTAAAGCGGTAGAACACAATTACCATTGCTTAAAACAGGAACAGCATGGGGAAATGGCAAAGGAATGCGAGAATCCCAAGAAGACGGTTGAAGTTGGTTACCAGCTGTGTAACAGCCAGAACCTAAGAAAGAATATATTATTATACTGTTGTAACAACGTTCTGTAATTCTTATTTTTGATAGAATGGGTTAACTGAATGAATTGTAATAATCTATTGTAATAGATGTCTCCTCTATAAAGAGGAGACATCTACATTAGAAGGGGGGGATTGTGGTCTGTAAGGGAAATTTTGAAAGACATCAGCGAGTCTGAACTTTATTGTACTTGAATCTTTTGGCAGATGAATAGAAGATTGTTCTGAGCACTTAATCTAGCCTTTGTGTTCTGGGGAATCTTGTGAGAGGGACTCGGCCCACCTTCCTCACAAGATTCACCCATTTACTTTTCTGTCAAGTGTGTAAGTGTGTGATAGTTTCTTTTTGCTGATACTTTGTTTGGATTCTGTAGCATTACCTCTGGTATTTCCATTTTGCTAGTACTCTGTTTCATTAATTGCTTGAAGTTGTGCAAGGATATTTCACCGGTGAATTAGAGTGCAGTGTGTATTAGCAATCTGGTTACAGGGGCAGGTGCTGAACGTCCTCACTTGGAGGATAGGGTCCTGATCCTCTGCCAACAGAGCATCCATCACTTTGCTTTTCAGATTCGTAATCTTAATTAATTACTTTCATTTTATCGGTACTGTGATAACTTAGCGTAAGAATCACGTATACTACAACTTTTAATGCTTTTAGAATTAAGTACATACAGTACGCGGTAGCCTTTGGAATAAAAAGACTTTCCCAGGTTGACAATTAATGTGGTACTTGATTGTTTAATCAATAAACAATCCAACTAGCCAACAGTTGCTACCACTATATAATTCTATTTGCATTGCTGCTACTAGATCAAATTATTATATTGTAGAGTTTTATGTCGACTATGGTGGCTTTTCCAGAAGTTTTGACTGAGTATATTCTGGTAGTGTCATGGTATTGCTTCAAAGGACTAATCACTACTATTGATTGGTTTGATATGTTGTTTATATGAGTTTATTATCAATATTATTTGTTTTTGTGTTTTAGTGGCTTGTGAGGGTTTGCATATGGCAAAGAGCCTTCACTGATATCTTGTTTGTATGCTATTATAGGCCTCCAATTATTGCCATGTATTTGATGCTAAAGCCTTGTAATACGTTACTACTTAGACCTTAGACTATGGCCTAGGTGTTGAGATGCTGCCATGCGATATTATCTGCTATGCACTGTCATTATATTTATATTATTGTGAAAAACACATATTGGTGCTTATTACTACCTTGTATTGCTACCAAGCCATGAAAATCTAAGTGGAGCTTAGAGCATGTGAAATTAGACAAGTTATTATTGTTGGGATGGATTCCTTGTTGATTTTTTAGATAGAGATGATCGAGTATGTTGTTGGCATGTTGGTTACTAATCAATGATTTTGCCGCTGAATGTTGGCGTATTTGGTCTGACTCATAGAGTCTTCCCCTTTTCCATTGATGTTAAAGGGGGGGAGAGAAAGAATAGATGACCTAGTGTTTGTAGGAGGTTGACATCAATGCTAAAGGGGGGGAGTGTTGGCATTGATGTCAATCTAGTGTTGGATCATGGTCTTAATAAATTGTTGGTTGCAAGAGGATATAATGATGTGTTTTGGTGTTATTGTAGGTGCTTGAGTAGTTGGAGGCTCTCGAGTCGATTTATGAAGCTGGAAGTTGATATAGGCAAAGAAGGTTAATGTTTTGCAACTATACAAAGATTGTTGTGGTCTCAACACTCTCACATGGTGGCACTGCCTTACTATCACGCTCTTACTTTGTCATGCACATGACAATTATTGTAGTTTCTCAACCAATGCTCGTGACACTACATGTAGGTGAAGAAACAAAAAAACCTCAGGATTAACTAGGGAAATTTCCCATGGATTTGCTAGAAATATCAACGCTTGATCTGGTCATGTGTAACTAATGATGTGATCATTGGTGAGTGGGTTTATTTGCTCCTAATTTATTATTGAATTTAATCCATCAATCTGGTCACAGAGTAGTGTGTGAATTGGTCCAAATCCTCCAGCTAGGCGTAACGGAGTTAATATATTGTGCATGGATTTGGTCTCGTTGTTATGACTTGATCGATTCTAACTTGAACATTGAGAAAATAGTTTAAATGGGCCAAAGTATTGAATCATAAAGAGGTTAGATAAAGTGCATATCCTTTTACAATGTGCATGAGAAAATTATATGGTTATAAAGTGTGTTGGTTAATTTGTCAGAAAGCATGTGGATATTAAACTAATGGGAGAATGATGAGTGCAATGAAGCAAAGGCAATGATATGTCACGTTGTTGTGATTTTACAGAGATTGATGAAGTAGAGAGTGTTGTTGCCACGTGAAATGACATAGTAATGTGAAGTGATGATTAGAGTACATACATCCCTGTAGTGGGTGTGATTGCAAAACCTTGAAGAGATCAATGTGTTGGCATGGTTGTGAATAGCTCGTACGATGTGTAGCAGAGTGTCTTTGATCATATGGACATCAAAGAAAATATGGAGCGAATAATAGAATCCTCTTATTTATGGAGATTGATGTGTAGTTCATCTACCTATAACAGAGATTATGACTTGATTTGTGCATGACTCAATTATACTAAAAGTTTTGCACATGTACATGATTGAAGAATTGAATGCAAAGATCATTGACAGAATATGGGCAGAGATTGACAGTTGGGAATTGTGATAATAGTTTGTGTTTGCAGATGTGTTGAGGTGCCAGGGTTTATGTTGATGTGATGTATGGTTGAGTGTGGAAGTTTGTGTGAGGTTCATGAAAAATTTGATGCTTGAGCTGTTGATGTGTTGAGAGATTGTGTGTGTTAGAAAGAGAGAGATTATTTGTGTTAGAGGGAGAATTGGTATTGCAGTGGTGTTTTATGTTTATTTGATTGTATTTGGATCTAGTAAGAAAATCGATGAAAGGGTGGCCCATAGTGAGTGAGGAGGTTGGGACATTCGACAAGTTGTGGCTTCCAAAGATAGGGAGTTGGGGCTTGCTAGATGGTAGTGGCCAACAAATAGTTGATAGGGAATTTGGGATTCCTAACTGATAGTGGCCAACATAATTCATATAGTGAATTAGTGGATCCTAGCTAGTTGGGGCTAGTATATAATGTAAAAGAGATTGATTGATAATAAGAGAAGAAAGCGGAAGAGCACTAGGGTGTTTTTTCTCCTGTTGAAGGTTTCCACCAGAATTACTTGTGTCTTATGTGTTTGATTATCATGTTTCTTATGTGTTCATTCCCATGTTGTATTTACATGTTCTAATCATTGATTATATGTTGTGCACTAATTGTGTAACGAATTGGCAAAAAGTTTTGAAATTGTATAATTGTTACCACTATTGATTCAACCCCCTCTTAGTAGTGATCTGGTTCCAATAGTTATAGAGGTTGTGTTGTTATACTATTGGTACGACAAACTATAAGAATAGATTGTGAAAATAGAAGTGCAACCTTCCTAGTAAATAATCCAACATATTATTATAAGAAAATGCATATTGTTGTTGCAATACCACTTTGGGAGTGATATGATTGAAGATAAAAAGGTGTTGCTAGTGAAGGTGGACACTTTGAAGAATGTTGTAGATTCATTAACAAAATATGTGAGCACTAAGAAGTTAATTTGAAGTAATTAAAAAATGGGAATTATTTCCCTGGATTGTTAATCATGTATTTTTGTGACCCCTTATGTAAAAAGAAAACAAGAGGTGGAAGAATCTCAGGTATATGTTATATTATTTGCACGACTACCTCCATGTGTTGTATGTTGCAGTGGGCGTAACAGGGGATCATGGGCGAGTGAATCCACCCTTGCTTGGGTGATTTGGGGATAGTGCACTAGGAAGAAAAAAAATTGGGTGATTTTTTGCGTCTATTTTTAGTGGTTTTCCCCTTTTCCCCATTAGTAGTTTTGTGTGCATAGTGGTTTACCCCATGGTTTTGTAGTTTCAATTAAGGAACTATATTTGTATACTAATATGGAGTAAATTGATAGGAGATTTATGGAGGTTTAGGATTCCAAATGATATACATATACATATATATACACACACTATAATGAAGAGTATATTGAAAAATCTTTTAGTTTTTCATGGTCTAGGTTTTGAGGGTAAACTATTGTGTTAATGTGTGTGTTTGATATTGCATCTTTTTTGTTTCATTAAGAAATTATTTAAAATTAAATGTACAAGGTTAACATATAGACATCAAAGATAGAGGTTGCAACTATAGGCTTGCATGGGCCAAAACCACCATTGAGGCAAAACTTTCAAAACATGTATGCAATCTATTTGAAAAGATCTCATGTAATAAATTCTACCCAATTTCTTGGAAATTTGAGGAAATTGAGCTTAGGGGGTTGAAAGCCACAATTGTAATTATTCATCTAGGCAATTCCAGACCTATAAGTGGCTAAAATTATGGATTTGCAAACGACCATTGTGAGACAAAAATTCCACCTAATTTCTTGGAAATTTGAGGAAAAGAGCTTAAGGGGTTAAAATCCCCAATTGTAATGTGTCTAGGCAATTTCAAGCCTATAAGTGACTAAAATTGTGAATTTTTAGATGGCCATGGCAAGGAAAATTTACAAAGGAAAAAATTTCAAAGCATGTCTGCACTTTATTTAAAATTATTACATGTGACAAATTCCACCCAATTTCTTGGAAATTTGAGGAAATCAAGCTCAAATGGTTGAAATCCCCAATTAAAATTATTCATATAGGAAATTTTAAGCATGTAAGTGGCTAATATTGTGAATTTGCAGATAACCATGGTGAATTTGGGAGAAAACCCCAAAAAGATTTATGTGTATTTTTTTCATATTCATTCCCAAGGAGGACCAAATGGTTTGAAATTTAGGTACAAAGGAAAAATGTGATGCATGCAAGTTTGAAATGGGTCGAAGGGAAAAAAATAGGATGTATTGATAGAGTTGGAAAATTGGAAAAAAACTTGAACTTTTAAATTTTCTCACCAGTGACATTAGTGATGATGTGGAGATGCCAAGTGGCAGTTGATTCAACACATGGAGTAACACATGTGTCATCACGAAGCTCATTGAAGGTGGTATGAATTTTTTTATTGGATGAGCATTTCACAATCCAAATTGAATGTGGATTGGAGATCACAATCATGTTATACCATTACGTTTTTTGGAAATAAGATCGTTCATTACTAGGTGATCAACTATAAGTCTGAATCAAATATGGGCTATTGGATTGGATGAATCTCCATTGTTCAATTTTTCAGAGTCAAGTTGCATGGTTAATCCCTTATCATCTTTAGGTCCAAATTTAATCTACATCATTCGATCGAATCAGTATCAACCATAAAATATTTCAGAGGCAAGTTGCTTGGTTATGGATCAAACACTTGGGAATCCAAAAATGATTACAATTTTGTTATCTATCCCAGATCATAACTATCATATGTCATGGGTGTGTAAGTTGTGTTCCAGTGGATAAAATTGCAAGGTGGGATCCACCCCCTATTGTAGTTAGTGATTGTGTGCAAATTGGATTGATTCTAAAGGAGATTGGACCCTCGCATCTCATCGAGGATTAGAAATGTGTCACATAGACTATAGGGCCCAAGTGGGGCTGAAAGAAAAGAAACGAAAATGTGGGAAATATGGCTAGATAGGTGGCATGTGTCAAAGGGAACACTCATACAAAGATTGATGGAATTAGTCAAAACCACCATTCAACCCTTCCTCTGTCATAGTTTACAATTCCATGCACTATGCCATTCTTATATACTCGTAATTTGTTGTTGAACTAAGTGGAAGTAAGCCGAAATCAATGAAGTATATGTGGGATTGTATTCCACATAAGATGCCATATCATGCACTAGATTCGTAGTATTATTATAATTATTTCATGCTTTTCTAGGTCCTAAACATATGGGGTTGTTTTCAGGCCGCATACAATGGTTTTCTAGAAATTTCTGAACCTATGTGTAGTATTATCACACCCATGCCATGTTGTTAAAATGAAAGTGCTTAGTGAGATCTTTCTGATACCCTTTTCTTAGCTCAAAATAGAGTTATTATGCAAAAGTTACACCTATAATAATGTAGGGAGAGAAATGAGGTGTCAACTTACTTATAGGAGGCATAGGCTTCATGCGTAGAACTTAAAATGGAGCATGGAAGAAACCAATAGAAATATTTTGGATAGGAGAATCCAACCATGGGATAAGAATTGGATTATGATCATCCTTAGCATAAAAATAACTAGTGAATTTAAATGGAAAAATTAGGTAAATTGACAAAACTTCAAATGGTCATAACTTTCAAATCGCAACAAAGAATGGGGCATATGAATATTCAACGGAAATTTTATGAAGGCATAATCCAATGGTCTACCAAGAATTTGAAATTAATTAGCATAACTCTTTAAGAAATGGAGAGAAATCATCTTATGGCTAATCAAATGGCAAGAGAATGAAGCCTACAAAGGTTGAAACTCTAATTAAGAAAATTAACCAAAACTCAAAATAAAAATGAAGTAACCTCAAAAAATATGGTTGAATTTTCAAATAAAAGAAAATCTATTGTATAAATACAAAAATAATAAACACTAACAATTACTATATAAATACTTTAGACAAATAAGGCTTTTTTTCCAATAGAAAAAACACTTTCATTAAGATGAATTAAGAAAGCACAGATATCTGACATGACAAGCCTATCTTAATTGGAATATAGGAACAAAGGTCATTTCAAGATCGTCATCAAATGTCTTATGTCTTTACAAAAGAAGAAAAAAAAACAGAAGGGAAACAAAGAGATGTCAATTTAATAAAACAGAGTTACATTGCAAAACATCAAGATTCCCCTAATTGTCATCTATCAAAGTATTTTCGGTTCTAGGTGATGCATTGAGGAGCACATGAGAAATTTGAGAAGGGTCTTAAGAGCACAAATGTCAATACTCAATTGTAGAAGAAGGCTCTACTATAGAAGTGCTCAAATGTCGATGTGTCTAGATTCTGAGGGAACACCCTGGACAAAGGATTGAAAAAGGATCTGTCCAGGAGAAGCGCTACAACCAGATATGAAAAGAGCATCAACCTTGCCATTCTGGGACCTATAGATGTGGGAGATGGAGAGAGAACTGAAGACTTGCATCAGGGCATGAATTCTTTGTTTCTAATTTGAGAGTGAAGGGGCTTCTAATTTGAAAATTCCATTGGCCCATTTAATCAATAGATTTAGAGTCTACAAAAACCATGAAATCTCTAATACCAAGCCATATAGCAAAATGTAGAACTCCCCAAAGAGCTAGGAGTTATGCCCGAGTATTAGAGCCCAAACCATAGAACTAGTGAAATCTGAAGTAAACTTCAGGACCCAAGTTTATAGCCATTCCACAACCACAAAGATCGAAGGAGGAAGCTCCATCGAAGAATCCCACTAGAAAGTTGGACCAAATGTTTTTCGGAGGATGGGGGAGTTTAGGGCAACAAATGTGGGAAGAGAAGAATTCCTTGTAGTAAGCAAAGATCCTATTTCTAGTCCTCCAAATATCAGTTGGAGTTTGTTCAAAGATGAGATCATTTCTAGCATGCAAGATACCCCAAAATATTGTCCAAGGTCAACTGATGAAGGCAAGTTACAATGTTAGACCAGTCCTAGACCGCTTGAAGTTGAAGAGCATGAAGCACGGAGAGCCAAACTGATACAACAAATGGACAATGTAAAAGCAGATGATGGATGTTTTCAAGTAGTTTCTAGCACAAAGCACACCTATTGGTCCCTTGGAATCCCTGCTTTGAAAGATTGTCCCAAGACAACACTCGGTTGTGTGCCACCAACCAAATAAAGCAATTGATTTCTAGAAGGGTATTTCATTTCCACGATCGTGATAGCCAAGGAAGATGAGAGGGTGTTCAATATGAAACAGACAAATAAAGCTTTATTAGGAATCAAAACAAAAACACAAAATATTTGAGAGACATGATCACTTTCATCAAAGGAGCCTCTCACGTTGATTTTGTTCAAATAACTATATTTTTAAATTCTAAACGTTAAATAAATACACACACATAATCTGAGTTTGAATGCCAAGAATATTTGGCCTATGTCTAGATCAACCTAGATCCATCTAACTCCAAATTTATCATACGTGGATCTTTTTGGAATGTAGAATATATTAATTAATAAATAAATTAAATTATTTGTTAAATAATTTACAAATAATTTATAATAAATTAATATTATATATTACCTTAATTATAATAAATTTTATTAATATTTAATAATAACTTTATTTTTTAATTAATGTTATTAATAATTAATTAGCATTAATTATTTTAAATAAATGAAAAATGTTATTAGATGAATTAATAACACGAGGGATCCTATTACAGGTCAAGATCCATAATAGCTCTATTACTAAATACTGATAAACAAGATAAATATTTCAAATAGTTAATGATCGAAAAATAAATTATTAAAAATTTAAATAATGATAATTATTTAAAAATCATGAAATCATTTATTTTTAATGATAAATAATTCATTTCGTTCCCATAACATTATAATTATAATATAATTATATATATATATATTATATATATATAATTATATATATATTAAAATAACATGTATCAACTCCAAACAAAATTATATATCACTCCTTATACTAAAATCTCATTATACTAAAATGTAAAATGCACCTCAATGCAATCAAACAAAAAAAATAGTTGATTTTTTTTGCTGCTCTTCGTATTATGTAAGACGAATCAATCTACCCTTACCCTTTAACTTGAGCTTACAAAACTTACCAAGATGTCTACAATGTTTTCAAGCTTCTTAACACCAAATTGTTCCCCAAAGAGCGACCATTCTTTTTGGACATGTTAAGGGCGGATTTGTTATGTGTTAAGAGGTCTATGTTAACACCAAATTGTTCTCCAAAGAGCACCCTTTTTTTATATGTGAAAGATGGATTTGTGATGTATTAAGAGGTTAATTTTAAGTATAGTTTTTTATTATTATATTAAGTATATAAATAATTTAAATTTAAAAGAATTAGGTTTTTAAATAATATTAAAATATTAAAAACTATTTTAAATAAAAATTATAAAAAAAATTGGGATTTAAAAAAAAAATTGAAATTTTTATAACATTTTAGTTACTTGTTTGACTATTCTCTAATGGCTAGTTTTCAATAGCTAACTTGGTGCAATGATGCATTCTTACTATTTATTCTTGAAGATGGTATGATTTCTTTCACCTTCTCCTGAGGATTAACCACATTGATTGGTTCCAAATATAGACCAAATCCTAATGATGTGATTATTTGGAACGACATTTATCTACAACATGGATCACAAAAGTGTCATATCTAACATGCTTTAAAAAATCAAATCTCTTCAGGGGTAAACATCTTTTAGAGTGTAATATTTGGATAAAATTAATTGTATATTTCTCATCTCTTAACAGATCCTAATGAATTTGTAGTGGTTCTCTATATATAAACAATGTGTAATTTTTCATTGTTTAAATTGTATTTTTGAATACTATATAAAGTACATAACTTAAACTTGTAAGTCCAAACAAATCTTATTATATTTCAAGAAAAATTGACACGCAGGCACATATATATAGACTACTTCAAATGTTTTAACCATAAAAATATATTATTTCCAATTACTATAGAGAGTGTGTGTGTTTACATCAAAATATTTTACATAACTTTTGCATGAGACATTTTACTATGATATTATCCACATTAAAATGATTTTTTTTTTGTTATTAATATATATTTTAAATATATTTTAACACATTACTTAATAGTGCATATTAAATATTTTATTTTATTAAATGACTCATATTAAAAAAAGTATTAATATGATTATTTTAAATGTTACATATTAATTTTATACGAAGAATGGAATAAATTACACAATTCCCTTTTATTTTTCTTTTTATGGCATATATAAATATCTTTTTAAACTTTCAATTATATCCTTTAAACATTTGGAATATTTTATTATATACACATTTAAAAATATTTTTTATTTGTTTTCTAATTATAAACATATATGAAGTTAATATCTACATAAATAAGTTAAATATTATCTTCAAATAGTTTTTTCTTTCAACATTTAAATATTTTATCATAATACAAATTAAAAATTTTTTATTTTAGTGTTTTTTTTTAAAGTTGATATCTATATAAATTAGTTAATATGGATTTTCAAATAATTTATTTAAACCATTAGAATGTTTAAAAAAAAATAAATGTTCATCTTACTCACGCTTTTTAAACTTCTAACTCTATTTTTTTAAAGTTGATGTGAAATTATATTATAAACATGGAAATATTTGAGAGAGTAAAATATTTTTGTCACATTGACTACAATGAGTTTAGGATTATTGATAATTTATGATATTTTTAATTAAAACTATTTAT
This sequence comes from Pinus taeda, assembly GCA_000404065.3. NCBI lineage: Eukaryota > Viridiplantae > Streptophyta > Pinopsida > Pinales > Pinaceae > Pinus > Pinus taeda. The sequence continues at coordinate 109,155 of APFE030905413.1, forward strand.
GATATTTTTGTTTTCTATGGTAGTAGATATTACTTTTTATTAACACAATATTTTATTTTTATTTTTTTTTAATTTTAAGACACACATCTATATTGAACAGAAACAAACTCACATATCATATCATTTTTAGCCGTAAAATATATCTCTCAATGCAGTTATATCAACTGTTCTGTCACAAACCAGCGGATTACAAACTCGAAGTGGACGTGCCGGAGTGGTTATCGGGCATGACTAGAAATCATGTGGGCTCTGCCCGCGCAGGTTCGAATCCTGCCGTCCACGGTTGATTTTGCCGTTTTACCAGCAGATTTAGATGGCAAATTATGCAAGTAGGATAGTCATTGCATATATCTCATGTTCACCGCCCTAGGATCTTCACAGTGTTCACCGCCGACGATATGAATATCTAGTGGAAATAGCCCTCACACTGTTCACCGCCGACGTTATGAATATCTAGCCGGGATAGCTCAGTTGGGAGAGTGTCAGACTGAAGATCTGAAGGTCGCGTGTTCGATCCACGCTCACCGCAACTGTATGTTGGTGAAATGAAATCTTGGTTGCTAAAGGTAAACCTTAATGGGTTTAAGAGACCGGGTAGTTGTGTCGATCATAGACCATATGGAGTTTCGATTTGACTAAACTCCATCTTTCGATTAACTAAAGAAATCCATATGATTCTATTTTTTTCATGGAATGGAGTTGGATTCTATTTTTTTCATGGAATGGAGTTCTTTTATCTTACTCATGGATGGCCTCAGTGAAAAAATTAAAAATGCTTGTATCGAGGTAATTTCTCATATGATTTTAGCTAATCATTAAAAATGCTTGTATCGAGGTAATTTCTCATATGATTTTAGCTAAATAGATTCTTTTTGCTTTTGGTAATAGTAGAAAAATATCATGGTTTCTTCATGGAATGGCCTTCTTTTATCTTAATCATGGATAGCCTCCGTGACAAAATTAAAAATGCTTGTATCGAGGCAATTTCCCATATGATTTTAGCTAAATAGATTTTTTCTGCTTTTGGTAATAGTAGAAAAATGATCATGGTTTCTTCATGGAATGACCTTCTTTTAACTTAATCATGGATGGCCTCCGTGACAAAATTAAAAATGCTTGTATCGAGGCAATTTCCTAGCACTTACTGTGGGCTGGGGAATTAGGATCTTACATGGTTTTTTTGTTGATGACATTCTTGCTTTTGGCATGATATCCAAGATGATATGGGCAACCTTACATAACATTTTCTACAAGTTTGGTAGCGCTTCTCGGCTTCTTATGAACAAGGGCAAATCAATCTTACTATTTGGGGAGGGACAACAGGAGGATATTGAACATATCGCAAACCTATTTGGTGTGGAAGCTAAACCAATCAACACTCGACTGAAATATTTGGGCTTCAGTATCAAGCTAGATAATTACAGCGTCAATGATTGGGTATGGATTGTTGACAGATTTCACATAGATGCTTAACTCTTGGAGGTAGACTCACCCTCACACAGCCAGTTTTGCAGCAATTAGTAGTGTATTGGGCACATCTTTACTACCTCCCTACCACTATCATTTCGAAAATAAATAGGATTATGACTAAGTTTATTTGCGCAAGATTTGGAAAATCTTACAAATTTCACCTCACCAAGATTGAAAAGATCACTAGGCCTAAGTGTCTCAGGGGCTGGGGTATGTTGAATATAACACTGTTTGGTTGGGCTCTTTTGATTAAATCATTATGGTGAGGATTATTCGATAATGCCTATGGGATGATATCGTCATATCCAAATACAATGTAACCAACATCAAATCAAGCAGTAGAGAAGAAAATCTCAAGAACCTACATTGAGAAGATATTTTGCTCCTAGAGATAATTGTGATAGATCTATAAGATTTCAAAGGAATCAAAGTCCTTTTGTTCCTTTTGTGCACAATGTAGAATGTTACGATTGTCACAATTTTGGGCATTTTGCAGCAAAGTGTTAGGGCAAATCGTATAGACCATATCAATAGAGATTCCAGTAATTCCATCCTCCAAGGAGAATGGCTAATAGGTATAACTATTCTGTTTATGGTTATCGTAACTTATGTCACATGTTTAGCCATAAGGAAATAGATTGATGGTCCAACCATTGGAGGAGAGACACATTTCATGCATGGTTTAGATCTGGCATGAGCTAAAGAAGAGTTGATCCTCTTAGCCATGTGGAGTGTTATAGTTTCCATAGATTTCGACATATGGAAAGAGATTTCTTGTTGCCCCATTATTCAAGGAAAAATTGTCAGACGCAGCAAAATCCAAGAGGATCTAGCACTAAACCTGTGAAGCAAGAGAGGAAGCAAATGAAGGATGAGAAGAAGTAGCCCAAAACTGTGTGGAGAAAAAAGGAGTAGCAAGTCTTCATCTAGTGAAGAGCATGCCCTCCTACAGTCCATGATTATTCATGCATATTTATAGAGGACTAAAGATCATGAGAGGTGCATAACCTTAGGGGGGGCATATGATGGAGTTTGCAGCAACATTGATGAGTTCATTTCAACCTTCATGCACTTTCAAGTCCATAGGATCAACCTGCCTCTTGGAGGTATATTGAGCTCAAGGGGAGCTATGCATGGTATGGAGACTCATGATTCGTTTTGCCACTTTCACTTCTTTTTTTATCATGTGATTGTAGCAGTTTTATATGTCTTTCATCAGTATAAATATGAGCACATTTTCAACCATGTATATGCTTTTGGTTTCCACAAACAACTAGTTGAAAAAATGTGCAACCATGAATAGATTTTGATCATAACTCAGGATGTATTGTGATGACATGTGACATGGACCATCCATGTATAGGTTGTTATATGATGATTACTACAATCGTGTATTTGTTATTGTTTTGTCATTATGTATTGGTTGAGAGTACAATGAATAGTTATTGAGTCATCATGATGATAGGTTTGTTTTGGAGGAGTACTATGGAGTCATTTTGTAGTAGCATGTATGAGCTAATGGTGATGCAATTTTCATGATGTATCATGTATTTGATTCATTGGTCCATAGGAGATGATCATAGCAGGCATGTATTTCATCATATGGTCATGTTATAATCATCTATAAGGTTTCTAGATAGAGATGATCGAGTATGTTATTAGCATGTTGGTTGCTAATTAGTGATTTTGTAGCTGAATGTTGGCATATTTAGTCTGACTCATAGACTGCTCCCTTTTTCCATTGATGTTAAAGGGGGGGAGAGAAAGAAGAGATGACCTATTGTTTGTAGGAGGTTGTCATCAATGTTAAAGGGGAAGATTGTTGACATTATGGTTGGTTGGCATGTTGGCATTGATGTCAACCTAGTGTTGGATCGTGGTCTTGATGAATTTTTGATTGCAAGAGGCTAGAATGATGTGTTCTAGTGTTATTATAGGTGCTTGACAGTAGTTGGAGGCTCTGGAGTTGATTTATGAAGCTAGAAGTTGATCTGGGCAAAGAAGGTTAAAGTTTTGCAACTATACAAAGATTGTTGTGGTCTCAGCACTCTCACAGGGTGGCACTGCCTTACTATCATGCTCTTTCTTTGTCATGCACGTGACAATTATTGAAGTTGCTCAATCAATGCTCGTGACACTACATGTAGGTGAAGAAACAAAAAAACCTCAAGATTAACTAGTGAAATTTCCCATGGATTTGCTATCAATATTAAATTTTGATCTATTCATGTGTAAATAATGATGTGCTCATTGGTGAGTGGGTTGATTTGGTCCTAATTTATTATTGAATTTAATCCATCAATCTGGTCACGGATTAGTGTGTGAATTTGTCCAAATCCTCCAACTAGGTGTAATGGAGTTAATATATTGTGCATCAATTTGGTCTCGTTGTTATGACTTGATTGATTCTAACTTGAACATTGAGAAAGTAGTTTAAATGGGCCAAAGTATTGAATTATAAAGAGGTTAGATAAAGTGCATATCATTTTACAATGTGCATGGGCAGAGTATATGGTTATAAAGTGTGTTGGTTAATTTGTCAGAAAACATGTGGAGATTGAATTAATGGGAGAATGATGAGTGCAATGAAGCAAAGGCAATGATATGTAATGTTATTGTGATTTTACAGAGATGGATGAAGTAGAGAGTGTTGTGTGCACATGAAATGACATAGTAATTTGAAATGGTGATTAGGGTACATACATCCCTGTATTGGGTGCGATTGCAAAACCTTGAAGAGATCAATGCATTGGCATGGTTGTGAATAGCTCGTACGATGTGTAGAAGAGTGTCTTTGATCATATGGACACCAGATCAAATATGGAGCGCATAATAGAATCCTCATATTTATGGAGATCAATGTGTAGTTGATCTACCTATTGATTTGTGCATGACTCGGTTATACTAAAAGTTGTGCACAAGTGCATTGAAGAATTGTATGTAGAGATAATTGAAAGAATATGGGCAGAGATTGATAGTTGGGAATTGTGATAATAGTTTGTGTTTGCATATGTGTTGATGTGTGAGGGTTTATGTTGATGTGATGTATGGTTGAGTGTGGAAGTTTGTGTGAGGTTCATGACAAAGTTTATGCTTGATTTGTTGATGCGTTGCAGAGATTGTGTGTGTTATAAAGAAATAGATTATTTGTTTCAGAGGGAGAATTGGTATTGCAATGGTGTTTTATGTTGAGTTGATTGTATTTGGGTCCAGTATGAGTATTGATGAAAGGGTGGCCCATAGTGATTGAGGAGGTTGGTACATTCGACAAGTTGTGGCTTGTCAAGATAGGGAGTTGGGGCTTCCTAGATGGTAGTGGCCAACAAATAGTTGATAGGGAATTTGGGATTCCTAACTGATAGTGGCCAACAAATTATTGTAGGGGTGGTGGCTTCTTGTTGGTAGTGGCCAACATAATTCATATAGTGGAGTAGTTACATGTTCTAATCATTGATTATATGTCGTGTACTAATTATGTAATGAATTGGAAAAAAGGTTTGATATAATTGTTACCACTACTGATTCACCCCCTTCTCATTAGTGATCTGGTTCCAATAGTTACAAAGGTTGTGTTATTATACTATTGGTACAACAAACTATAAGAATAGATTGTGAAAATAAAAGTGTAGTCTTCCTAGTAAAGAATCCAACATATTATTATAAGAAAATGCATATTGTTGTTGCAATACCACTTTGGGAGTGATATGATTGAAGATAAAAAGGTGTTGCTAGTGAAGGTGGAAACTTTGAAGAATGTTGTAGATTCATTAACAAAATATGTGAGCACTAAGAAGTTAATTTGAAGTAATAAAAAATGGGAATTATTTCTCAGGATTGTTGATGTTGTATTTTTGTGACCCCCTATGTACAAAGAAAACAATAAGTGGAAGAATGTTAGGTATATGTTATATTCTTTGCACGACTACCTCCACGTGTTGTACATTGTAGTGGGCATAACAGGGGATCATGGGCAAGTGAATCCACCCTTGCTTGGTGATTTGGGGATAGTGCCCTAGGAAGAAGAAAAAATTGGGTGATTTTTTGCATCTGTTTTTAGTGGTTTTCCCCTTTTCTCCTCTAGTCGTTTTGTAGAGCATAGTGGTTTACCCCATGGTTTTGTAGTTTCAATTAAGGAACTATATTTGTATACTAATATGAACTAAATTGATTGGAGAGTTATGGAAGTTTATTATATATATATATATATATATATATATAATATATATACACACTATAATGAAGAGTATATTGAAAAATCTTTTAGTTTTTCATGGTTTAGGTTTCGAGGGTAAAATATTGTGTTAATGTGTGTGTTTGATATTGGATCTTTTTTGTTTCATTAAGAAATTATTTAAAACAATTAAATGTACAAGGTTAAAATATACACATCAAAGATAGAGGTTGCAACTCTAGGCTTGCATGGGCCAAAACCACCATGTTGCAACAAAAGTTATAGAGGCAAAACTTTCAGAACATGTATGCAATCGATTTCAAAAGATCTCAGATTCCACCCAATTTCTTGGAAATTTGAGGAAATTGAGCTTAGGGGGTTGAAGCCACAATTGTAATTATTCATCTAGGCAATTCCAGACCTATAAGTGGCTAAAATTATGGATTTTCAAATGACCATTATAAGACAAAAATTCCACCAAATTTCTTGAAAATTAGAGGAAAATGAGCTTAAGGGGTTAAAAGCCCCAATTGTAATTATTCGTCTAGGTAATTTCAAGTCTGTAAGTGACTAAAATTGTGAATTTTTAGATGGCCATGGCAAGGGAAATTATAAAGGAAAAAATTTCAAAGCATGTCTACAAGTTATTTGAAATTATTACATGTGACAAATTCCACCCAATTTCTTGGAAATTTGAGGAAATCAAGCTCAAAGGGTTGAAATCCCATATTAAAATTATTCATATAGGAAATTTTAAGCATGTAAGTGGCTAAAATTGTGAATTTGCAGATAAACATGGTGAATTTGGGAGAAATCCCCAAAAATATTTAGGCGTATTTTTTCATATTAATTCCCAAGGAGGACCAAATGGTTTGAAATTTAGGTACAAAGGAAAAATGTGATGCATGCGAGTTTGAAATCGGTCGAAGGGCAAAGATAGCATTTATTGATAGAGTTGGAAAATTGGAAAAAACTTGAAATTTTAAATTTTCTCAACATTGACATTAGTGATGGTGTGGAGATGCCAAGTGGTAGTTGATTCAACACATGGAGTTACACATGTGTCATCACGAAGCTCATTGAAGGTGGTGTGAATTTGTTATTAGATGAGTATTTCACAATCCAAATTGAATGTGGATTGGAGATCACAATCATGCTATACCGTTACGTTTTTTGAAAATAACATAGTTCGTTATGAGGTGATCAACTATAAGTCTGAATCAAATCTAGGCTATTGGATTGGATGAATCTTCATTGTTCAATTTTTCATAGTCAAGTTGCATGGTTAATCTCTTATCCTTTTTAGGTCCAAATTTAATCTCCATCATTCAATCAAATCAATATCAACCATAAAATATTTTAGAAGCAAGTTGCTTGCTTATGGATCAAACACTTGGGAATCCAAAAATGATTACAATTCAGTTATCTATGCTAGATCTTAATTATCAGATCTCATGGGTGAGTAAGTTGTGTTCCAGAGGATAAAAGTGCAAGGTGGGATCCACCCCCCATTGTAGGTAGTGATTGGGTGCCAATTGGATTGATTCGAAAGGAGATTTGACCCTCGCATCTCATCGAGTGTTAGAAATGTGTCACATAGACTATAGGGCCCAAGTGAGGCCGAAAGAAAAGAAAAGAAAATGGGGGAAATATGGCTACATAGGTGGCATGTGTCAAAGGGAACACACATACAAAGGTTAATGGAATTAGTTAAAGTCACCATTCAACCCTTCCTCTATTAAAGTTTACAATTCCAAGCACTATGCCATTCTTATATACCCGTAATTTGTTGTTGAACTAAGTGGAAGTAATCCGAACTCAATGAAGTATATGTGGGATTGTATTCCACTTAAGATGTCATATCATGTGCTAGATTAGTAGTATTTTATAATTCTTTCATGATTTTCTAGGTCCTAAACATATGGGGTTGTTTTAAGGCCTCATACAATGTTTTTTTGAAATTTCAGGACCTATGTGTAGTATTATCACACCCATACCATATTATTAAAATGAAAGTGCTTAGTGGGATCTTTACAATAACTTGCTCTTAGTGTAAAATAGAGTTATTATGCAAAAGTTACACCTAGAATAATGTAGGGAGAGAAGTGAGGCATCAACTTACTTCTAGGAGGCATAGGCTGCGTGCATAGAGCTTAAAATGGAGCATGGAAGAAACCAATAGAAATCTTTTGGATAGGAGAATCCAACCATGGGATAAGAATTGGATTATGATCATCCTTAGCATAAAAATACCTAGTGAAATTAAAGGGAAAAAATAGATAAATTGACAAAACTTCAAAAGGTCATAAATTTCAAATCGCAACAAAGAATGGGGCATATGAATATTCAATGGAAAGCTTATGAAGGCATAATCTAATGGTCTACCAAGAATTTGAAATTGATTAGCATAACTCTTTAAGAAATTGAGAGAAATCATCTTATGGCTAATCAAATGGAAAGATAATGAAGCCTACAAAGGTTGAAACTCTGATTAAGAAATTTAACCAAAACACAAAATAAAAATGAAGTAACCTCAAAAAATATGGTTGAATTTTCAAATAAAACAAAATCTATTGTATAAATACAAAAATAATAAACACTAACAATTACTATATAAATACTTTAGACAAATAAGGCTTTTTTTCCAACAAAAAAACACTTTCATTAAGATGAATTAAGAAAGTACAGATATCCAACATGACAAGCCTATCTTGATTGGAATACAAGAACAGAGGTCATTTCAAGATTGTCATTATATTTCTTATGTCTTTACAAAAGAATAAACAAAAACAGAAGGGAAACAATGAGATGTCTGTTTATTAAAATAGAGTTGCATTGCAAAACATCAAGATTCCCTCGATTGTCATCTATCAAAGTATTTCCTGTTCCACGTGATGCATTGAGGAGCACAAGAGAAATCTGAGAAGGGTCTCAAGAGCATGAATTTCAATACTCAATTGTAAGAGAAGGCTCTATCGTAGAAGAAGTGCTCAAATGTTGATGTGTCCAGATTCTAAAGAAACACCTTGGACAAAGGATTAGAAAAGGATCTATCCAAGAGTAGCACTGTAACCAGATTTGGAAATAGCATCAGCCTCGCCACTATGGGACCTGTAGATGTGGGAGATGGAGAGAGAACTGAAGACTTACATCATGGCACGAATTCTCTGTTTCCAATTTGAGAGTGAAGGGGTGTCCAATTTGAAAATTCCATTGGCCCATTTAATGATAGATTTAGAGTCTCCAAAAACCACAAAATATCTAATACCAAGCGAAATAGAAAAATGTAGAACTCCCCAAAGATCTAGGAGTTATACCCGAGTATTAGAGCCCGAACTGCAAAACCAGTGAAATCTGAATTAAACTTCGGGACCCAAGTGTATAGTCATTCCACAACCCCAAAGATCGAAGGAGGAAGCTCCATCAAAGAATCCCACTAGAAAGTTGGACCAAATGTTTTACAAAGGATGGGGGAGTTTAGGGCAACAAATGGGGGAAGAGAAGAATTCTTGTAGTAAGCAGAGATCTTACTACTAGTCCTCCAAATATCAGTTGAAGTCTGTTCAAAGATGAGAGCGTTTCTAGCACATCAAATACCCCAGAGGACATAAAAAGGTAGAGTTCAATGATGAATATTGTCCAAGGTCCACTGGTGAAGGCAAGTTACAATGTCAGGCCAGTCCCAGACCACTTCAAGTTGAAGAGAATGAAGCACGAGGAGCCAAACTTAGACAACAAATGGACAATGTAAAAACATATGCTGGATGTTTTCAGGTAGTGTTTGGCACAAAGCACACCTATTGGGCCCTTGGAATCCCCGCTTTGAAATATTTTCTCGAGTCAACACTTGGTAGTGCGCAACCAACCAGATAAAGCAATTGATTTTTAGAAGGGTATTCCATTTCCAAGATCGTGATAGCCAAGGAAGATGAGAGGGTGTTCCATACGAAACAAACAAATAAGGTTTTATTAGGAATCAAAACAAAAACACAAAATATTTGAGAGGTATGATCACTTTCATCAAAGGAGCCTCTCACATTGCCTTTTTTAAAATAATTATATTTTTAAATTCTAAATGTTAAATAAATACACACACGTAATCTGTCTTTGAAAGCTAAGAATATTCGGCCTAGGTCTAGACCAGCCTAATCCATCTAACTCCAAATTTATCATGCATCGATCTTTTTGGAATGTGGAATATATTAATTAATTAATAAATTAAATTATTTGTAAATAATTTATTATATTATTATTAAATTAATATTTATATTAATTAATTATAATAAATTTATTAATTTTAATAATAACTTATTTTTTAATTAATGTTATTAATGATATTAATAATTAATTAGCATTAATTATTTAAATAATAATGATAATGTTATTTGATGAATAATAAGATGATTGAGGATCATATTCCAACTTAAGATCTATAATAGCTCCATATACTAATACTAATGAAAGATAAATATTTCAAATGATTAATTATCGAAAATAAATTATTAAAATTTAAATAATGATTAATTATCTAAAATCCCTAAATCTTTATTTCTAGTGGATAAATAACTCATTTTATTCTAGTAAACATTATTATATATATGAATTATATTTTAGTAAATATTTATTTTATATTTATTTAAAAAAAACATGTATCCACTCTAAACAAAATTATATATCACTCCTTATACTAAAATGTAAAATGCACCTCTTAATATAATCAAACAAGAATTTTTTTGCTGCTCTTTGAATTATGTAAGACCATCAATATACCCTTGTGTTCTATTTTTGCCAAAAACCCTCGAGCAACCAATATTTAAAGTGATAATTTTATGTTGTGACCATTGAATACATTAATAGAAACCCAGATAGGTTGTCAAGCTTCTTAACACCAAATTGTTATTCAGTGAGCAGTCATTTTTTGGGTTTTTTTATATGGGAAGGATGGATTTGTTATGGGTTAAAATATTAATATTTAAATTGTATTTTTAATATTATATAAAGTATATAACTTAAATTTGTAAGTCAAATTTTTTATTTATATATTCAAGAAAATTGATGCACTCAAGCACCATATATAATAACTACTTCCAATATTTTAACCATAAAAAAAAATTATTTCTAATTACTAGAGAGTGTGTGTTTATATAAAAATATTTTACATAACTTTGCATTGAGACATTTTATTTATGGACATTATCCACATTACAATGATTTTTTTGTTATTAATATATTTTTAAATATACTTTAACAATGCATATTAAAATTATTTTATTTTATTAATGACTGATATTAAAAAATTATTATTATGGTTATTTTAAAATGTTACATATTAATTTTATATGAAGAATGAATGAATTATACATTTCATTTTATTTTCTTATTATGACATACATGATATTTTTATTTTATTTTTTAATTTTCAATTATATCTTTAAAGATAAATATTTTATTATATAAACAATTAAATATTTTTTATTTGTTTTTTAATTATAAACATATATGAAGTTAATTTCTACATAAATAAATAAGTTAAAATATATCTTCAAAATAGTTTTTCTTTCAACATTAAATATTTTATTATATACAACATCAAATATTTTATTTTAATGTTTTTTTAAGTTGATATCTACATACATTAGTTAACGTGGATTTTCAAATAATTTATTTAAACCATGTGTTAAAATGTTTTTAAAAATATAAATGTTCATCTTACTTACACTCTTTTTAACTTCTAACTACTTTATCTTTTTTAAAGTTGATGTGAAATTATATTATAGACATGGAAATATTTGAGAGAGAGTAAAATATTTTTATGACATTGACTACATTGAGTTTGGGATTAATGATGGTTTATGATATTTTTATTTAAAACTAATGAAATATACATATTCATTTTTGTTTTCTATTATAGTAGATATTGTTTTCTATTTACACAATATTTTATTTTTATATTAAGAGAGACGTCTATGTTGAATAAAAACAAATTCACATATCATGTCATTTTGAACATGAGCTATAAAATATAACTCTTCGTACAATTCACATATCATGTCATTTTGAGCTATACAATATAATCTCTTAGTGCAATTATAAAAAACTAATAACCATAATAAATTTGAAATTATTAAATTTCACAATATTTTTAATTAAAACTAAATTAAACATCTATATTAATTTTATTTTTTTTTAATTATGACCAACATTATTTTTCTATTTACAATATATATTTTATATTAGCTATAGATACCACGTTTCAGGAATTTTTGCAAACTCGCAAGGCGAGTCTCGAACGTACTATTTTCTGCTTAGAAACAGATTTTACAGGCACCATTATATTAGGTTGTTTATTTGTATTTTTTTATTATTTTTAGGTTGTATATAACTGTTGTGCCACAAACCAGCACTTAATAAACTCGAAGTGGACGTGCCGGAGTGGTTATCGGGCACGACTAGAAATCATGTGGGCTCTGCCCGCGCAGGTTCGAATCCTGCCGTCCACGGTTAATTTTGCCGTTTTGCCATCAGATTTACATGGCAGATTTTGCAAGTAGGATCGTCACTGCATATATGTCATGTTCATCGCCCTAGGATCCTCACACTGTTCAACGTCAGTGCATATATGTTATGTTCACAGCCGACGTTATGAATATCTAGCGGAGATAGCCCTCACATGGTTACCGCCTAGGTTATGAATACCTAGCGGGGATAGCTCAGTTGGGAAAGCGTCAGACTGAAGATCTGAAGGTCGCGTGCTCGATCCGCGCTCACCGCAACTGTATATTGGAAGAATGAAATCTTGGTTTTAGGGAAACCTCAGAGGGACTAAAAGACCGAAGTATAGTGTCGATCATCCCTGAATGCCTTCTTTAGGGAATGGCCTCTTTTTACTCTTTTGGTAAGAGTAGAAGATTGATCATGGTTTCGGGAAGAGTATAAAAATGATCATGGTTTCTTTAGGAAATGGCCTCCTCAGAATAGAGATTGATCATGGTTTCGGGAAGAGTATAAAAATGATCATGGTTTCTTTAGGAAATGGCCTCCTCAGAATAGAAATGCTTTGTTTAGGGAATGGCCTCTTTTTGCTTTTGGTAAGAGTAGAAAATTGATGGGAATGGCTTTTTTTTTTTTAGCTTTTGGTAAGAGTATAAAAATGATCATGGTTTCGGTAAGAGTATAAAAATGATCATGGTTTCTTTAGGGAATGGTCTTCTTTTATCTTAAGCATGGATGGCCTTAGCAACATAATAAAAAATGCTTGCATCGTAATTTCCAAACATTCATTGTCCGCTGGGGAATTAGGATCTTACATGGCTTCTTTGTTGATGACATTTTCGTTTTTGGCATGATATCCAGGGTGATGTGGACAACCTTACATAATATTTTCTACAGGTTTGGCAATGCTTCTAGGCTTCTTATGAACAAAGGCAAATCGGTCTTACTATTTGGGGAGGGACAACAGGAGGATATTGAACATATTGCAAACCTATTTGGTGTGGAAGCTAAACTGATCAGCATTGGACTGAAATATTTAGGCTTCAGTATCAACCCAAATAATTACAGGGTCAATGACTGGTTATGGATTGTTGACAAATTTCACAAAAGGATATCTGGATGGGAACATAGATGCTTAACTCTTGGAGGTAGAGTCACCCTCACACATTCGGTTCTATAGAAATTAGTAGTGTATTGGGCACATCTTTACTACCTCCCTACCACTATCATTTCGAAAATAAATAGGATTTTGGCTAAGTTTATTTGGGCAGGATCTAGAAAATCTTACAGATTTCACCTCACCAAGATTGAAAAGATCACTAGGCCTAAGTGTCTGGGGGGTTGGGGTATGTTGAATATAACACTGTTGGTTGGGCTCTTCTGATTAAATCATTATGGCAAGGATTATTTGGTAAATGCCTATGGGTTGATATTATCATATCCAAATACCTCAAAGGATTTAAGGTCATACATTGGATGAGAGAGGGTCTTGTTGGTAAAATGATTGGTTCCACCATCTGGGCTAGCTTCAATAAGGTCAAATTTTGGTTTTTTAAAAGGCCTTGTTGGATATTTGGAACGGGAAGGAGATTATCATTGGTGGTGATCGCATCCTTGGAAATGGGATTGAGATGTATTACTCTGATGATCTCATACGCACCCTTAACTCCAGAGGATACGTTTACTTTGATCAAGCTCTCAGAACATGGTCGGGCATCACTCCAGTATGGAAGAGGGTAGAGGAAATCGGATTGATGTGGAAGGTGGTCAGGGCCTAGAAAAATATACTCGAAGCGTTGTGTAATTTTGGTATTTGCAAAGTTGAGCACAACGATCAAAGTGGGTGGGATGGGAAGTTGAAGAGAGGATCTATCTCAGTCTCAGATACCTATCTTTTCATTTGCAACTATATACATAACACTTAGAACTATTGTTGGTTTACAAGATTATGGAAGGTACAGATCCCAATCAAGATCATTTTATACACGTGGCTTGTATGGAAGAACAAGACACTGACCTGGGAGAATTTGAGGAAGAGAGGCATGTTTGGACCAGGTTTATGTGTATTAATCAAGCAGGTGGAGGCAAGCAATTCACACATTCTATTAGCTTGCCCGATCATTGTACAGGTTTAGAAAAAGATTAATGTTTTACTCTCTTTCACTCATATTGGTCATGTGTCTATTGAAGCTTCCTTGATATGGTGGAGTACACAAGTCAAATATAGGGTGGCCATTCCCCTTGTGACATTTTGGGAAATATAGAAAGCAAGAAATTACATCATTTCTTAGGACAAAACCTCAATATGGATCAGATTATCAATAATATTCTTAGATGGACGAGACCTCTGCTTCTTTCCTATTCTGATTGACATTTGGTCTCACATAGAACATTTGGCACAGACATATCCTTTCCAACGGGTTTCTTTGATGGTGATGAGAAGGGGGTTATATGTGGATGCAAGGTATGGATTCACATTAATCAAAACTAGCAATATAGGATCCATTGGTGAGGTGGTAGAGGGACTAACATGAAAGTTGAAGCTATTGCACTTTAGGGGTTATTATGGTTCGCTAGTTTCCTGGATATCCAAAATCTGAACATCTATGGAGACTCCCAAGCCATCATCAACCATGTGTTGGGAATCTCCACTATTTAACATCCACACCTACAGGGTTGGATCCAGAACATCATTCATCTCAAGGGCACACTTCAAGAGGTCACCATTCAGCACATACACAAGGAACGCAATACAATAGCAAATGCCATGTCAAAGTTGGGTCTTTTGGTATCCAATGAAGGTTTTCATGTCACTCTGGAGGTGGATGGTTGTTCCATCAATGATGGATACTTTCCATTCCCCTAACGATGGACTTCCGCCAGTCTCTCCATTGTTATTTATGCTTTTCTATCAATGTAGGTTCATATATGCCATTGTTCTCTTTTTTTTGGATATGCTCTTTCCATTTCTGTTTATGGACTTATGATGGACTATCTGTTGTTTTTGGTTTCGTTTGTGGTTTCTTGGGCTTATATTTGGGGTTCATATGCCAGCCTGAGGACTTGATGGGCCTACTCTATGGATGATATTGGTATTTCAATTTTGGTTGCAGTTCTTACATGTGTTCTCATATATGATGAACTTGATGATGTTTCCTAATCAACTAGATGTACTGGTTTTCACATAATTCAATAAAACTAGCATTTTTTTCTTACTAAAAAAAATGGCTTCATATGATTTTAGCTGCAAGGGATTTAGAGAATAGAAATGGCTTCTTTAGGGAATGACCTCTTTTTTTTTTGGTAAGAGTAGAATAGAAATGGCTTCTTTAGGGAATGACCTCCTTTTTCTTTTGGTAAGAGTAGAATAGAAATGGATTTTTTAGGGAATGGCCTCCTTTTGCTTTTGGTAAGAGTAACTTCTTCCATGAAGCCAAAGAAAAGTTTTGTTTTGTTTTGTTTTGTTTTTTTTTTTTTTTTTAATGTCTTAGACAATATTAATTTATAGCATAGTCACCTTATAACTTCCAAAACTACATTAGATATTCATGCTAATGACATCAAGTTTACTGGATCCACGTTCACTGTAATTGTATGTGCGTAAAATGAAATTCTAGTTAATGTCTCATAAACAAGAACTTAGAGGATAATTTGTGAGATTTGTTGAAATTTTGGGAATGTGCATAGAATGAAATTTTCATTTTATGTGTCTTTGTTTTTAATTACTTCATCTTCATGGCCAACTAGATTCCACAAGCAATATTGTTTTTTTATTAATTTTTTTAAACCATCATGGCTCGTTGCAATAATTTGGGCAACACCTAAGATCAAACCTAGTAGCTGCCACTATAACACCATGGATTATTATTTTTAAATAACTACCTAAATTCATCATATGTCCTTTTTTTCTTGCAATGTATCTGAAGTAGGTGTCCTACTCTTTAAAATTAAAGACATAAAATATTTGGATTTTGATAGGCTCTAAATAACCACTCATTGATATTTTATGGTCAAGATATCTATCCTAATATCAATAAAAGGTGAAAATGTGAAATTGGGAAACACTTTTTGGAGTGTAGGGATAAATCAAGTTGTCATTTATGAGTTTCTTAGCCAAAAAAAAGTCAACAAATTTTCTCCTTACAAAAAAAACTCCTTTTAGAGTTTTACAATGTTTTCATATGAGAGTATAAAATGTTTTCATATGAAAGTTTGGTCTAGTTAATGCCAAGATTAAAAACTCTCAAATGAAAGTTTGACAAGTTTTCGACCAAAAATTTTGGTAAAAAAATTATCAGACACAAACTCTTACACGAAGGTTTAGATTCTATTTATAACTCTCGATCCAAATTTTAGATTCCATTTAAAACTCTCAACCAAGAATCTAGATTCTAATTAAAACTCTCACCCAAAAGTTTGGATGATATAAATATAAAAAATAAAATCTCGCCCGCCATTTCTGCCCCGAAAAAACTGGCCCGTAAATGCAATTTGTTGAGTACCCTTTCTCGTGGCAGGAATTTCTCTGCAAAAGAGACTTGTCAAGTGAATTGCCCCACGAAAGTGACTTGCCGAGCAAATTTCCCCGCGACAGCAAACTGCCAAGCGAATTAGCCTGTGAAGGCAACCTGCATAGTGCCCTCCCGTCCCAGTAACTGCCCAGAATCAACCTAGGTATGTGAATTTATTTACCACTCTTAGGGTTTAAATGGTTTTTAGTTTTAAATTTATAACCAATTTGGTTTTTATGGCTTCCAAATGGAAAGGAATGTGTGCCTAGTGTTCTACCCATCGTCTATTGCACCAATTCACTGAATTATATACACAATTATGTGGGGTATGGTTCATTAGTTAGGTTTCAGGGCCGATTTTTTGTTTTTTGTGGCTTCCAAATGAAAAGGAATATGTGTTTGATGTTCTACCCATCATACCTTGCTCGGTGTTCTTCTGGCCTCAATTTTTGTCTTTATCACCTTGAAACTAATATCAAATATTTTTCTTCCATAAAAAAACAAAAAACAAAAAATGAAAAAACAAAAAAACCTCGGTTTTTGTCTTTAGCACCCATAATTTCATGTTGATGGAAGGAAATTCAATGTACATATGGATATTATTGGTCTTTTTGAAGTTTACAATGAAAAATAGTTTAATGTTAACATAACTATATGTGAACACCATCAAGGCCACTAATTGGCTTTAGATTTATTTCCTAATTATTGTTATGACATTCGCGAGCTTTTCGATAATTCACTACTTTTATTTGAACACCCTTAGCAAGTGCATATGAAAATCCATTCACCAATTGGGTAATTATAGACAGGAAAGAAGAACTTCTGCATAAAATTCAAGCCAATATTCCAACAGTCACCTTTCTAATGTTACTTTCTTTATTTTTCCAAATTATGAAAAAAATAGCTTAACATCATTGTCATTCATTTTTAGAGATAAATTATGGATATATGATATGTAATAATCCATAACAGAAATTGTTAACACTTGGGGGAATTGTTTTTCTATGATGCATGAAGACCTCTTAGGTTACCTCGTATCGTTCTCCTTAAGGAGACGGGGAGGAATTCATCATTATGCACACGGTTATGTGATGGAAAAAGAACAAGTTGAAGGGAATATCAAAAGCATATCTACTGACCGATTGCATCACCTAGGCTATGGGTTTGTCTTCTTCTTGTGCGTCATGATTATTGTTCTCAATTTCTTCCACAAAAAATATGTTATTAGTAGGAAGCATCGTTTCTTTGCATAGTATTTGTTTATGAGGCAGCATCTATTGTCTATTTAGATTCTCATATTGTGTATAAGGGATTGCCCCAAACAGAAAGCAATCATCCAATGCAAATTTTACTACCTTTCCATAATTAAATCCTAGAAAAAACCTTTAAATTTCTTACTATGGGTATTTGAGGAAATAATTTATTGCAGTGAGTATGGTCTCATTGTTCTTGGCCATGGCAATGAAAATGTTGACATAGAACCGCATATAGCTAAAGATAAAACAAAATATGGTAATATATACATAAATTTTGATATATTTACCATGGATAAAGCTTGCACAATATGCTTGACGAAATGTTATTACAAATTCCCTAAGGCTCTTGAACGATTCTATAAATACGAAATTCATGTTCAAGTAATATTTATGGGGGAGACATTGTTGTTTTTCTTATTAGAAAATTAAATGTTGCATCAACTTCTTCACAACTAAATATTTCCCCATCATAGATATGTTCCTAGACTACATTTTCAAAATCATAAGCAACATGGAGTATTGAGTTAACATTTCCTCCCACCCTCTTAAACTATTTTGGGTTGTGGAGGTGCCTTACCCTAATCTCCATGATCAAGTATGAAAATGGGGTTACAAAAAATGTTCATATGATTTTTAGTATGGTCTCTTTCTTACATAAAGTTGTGTTAAACAAATTCTAAGTTGTTGACATATCATGATATCATTGCCATATTATCATTTTCAACGAAAAATTCCTCATACGAAAAAGCACACTCATCTCACACATAAAAACTAAGATATTAATATATGAATTGAATAATTGTATTTTTCATTTTTATAAATTATAATTATATTCATCTTCTTTTCTTTATGAAATGAAACCATTGTCAAATTTACTCAAAACAATCTTCTTTTAATTATATGTAATATTAAGTTAAACGATAACTTATCCCAAAGTAAAAGTATCTTCCTATTCTTATTCTTAGAGGATTCCACCAATAACTTTGTATTAATTATATGTAATATTAAGTTAAACAATAACTTATCCCAATGTAAAAGTATCTTCCTATTGTTAGAGGATTCCACCAATAACTTTATAGAAACATGAATTTCCATCCATCACCCTGAAATTCCAACAACACATGAGATATCTTCATTTTTTTACATTTTTAATTTTGCATCCTTGATTTTAGATATTTAGTTTCATTTGTAGCTTGATTGTAGCCCATTGAGTCCATCAAACTAACAATCAAATTTGCTTGCCTCCTAACAATGTGCTTAATGAAGCCATCACAGTTGTCTTAAACTAAGTCTCTACTTTATTTTACTTTACTATCTCCCTAGTATGCTTATTAAGGCCATTTGAAACTTCAAGGAATATTAAACACTTATCTTCAAAATATAACAAAGCCATATCAACAACATCTAAAAGTTATTTCACAAGTTTTTCAAATTTCTCATGATAGTCTCATTCTAGATATTTTAAATGTTCTTTCAATTTCCGTTGATTTTTGTCTCAATAAACCCATTGAAGCACTTTAGAATTACGTGAATTACTGATGTTTGTTTTTTAATTTCATTCATAGGTGAAAGTTCAATCCCTTATCATTAATTTCACAACAATGTTGATATCAAGAAGATTGTGAATCCTCGAAGTAAATGCATAGCCTCTTTCATGTTTAATAATTTGGTTGTGTATTACGCTTGTTCCCATGGCTAGAGTGGTTGTTAACCAATCATTATGTAAGAGAATTTTCCTACATTAAATATTATCATGAAATCATTCATGACTAGTATGAAGAAGCCATAACTTTCAAACTAAAATTTTCCAAGATTTGATGAATCATGTGTTGAAATCCATAGAAATTGTGTTTTAAATTGAACAAATATATCTGATTACATTTAGGAAATGCATGTGTGCTTCTTCATTTTGTTCTCTTGTCCATATTTTCCTCAAGGTAAGTCACTCTACCCAACCTGACCCCATTATATCATGTTGAATGAAAACATTGTGTTTATTGTTCTCTTGTCCATCTTTCTTTAAACATTGTATTTTTTGTTCTCTGGTCCATCTTTTCTTGAAGGTAAGTCACTCCATCCAACACCACCACATTGTATCATGTTGAATCTCATTATAACATTGTATTTAGAAATAATATCTTGGAATTAGCACCACAACAACAAAATATGTTTGATGTGTGCACCACAAGGTGTCCAACAAATAGAAGGTGGTTCAACTTGAGACTCTCTGCCATGCATTCTCCTTCAATTCATGCTTCCAAATCCTTTTGTTATTTTCATCCTTTCCTTTGTTGTTTTAAAAATCAAAAAGTGGTTACATTAAATGTAAACAAATGTCTCGTGTAGGAATTTATATTACAACTCTTTTGCTGTTTTAGAAATTAACATGTAGTTGCATTAAATGTAAACAAATGTCTTATGCAAGAACCTAAATTTGCTTTATAATTCAACTACAATTAGAGAGGAAATTTTTTCCAAAGATAAAGCAGTCACTTATCTTGTGCCTACTATGAATGTTTGTGATTGTTGAAGAAAGATAACTTTTTCTCTCGTACATACCATTTCAATAAATTTGATTCTGCTTTAAGATATAGGAATCAAATTTATTTATCACATTGCCTTTCTCCAACAAAAAACATGGTTAACTACCATAATCATGAACCTGAATACAAACCCGACCAATAAATTGCCTCAATGTTGTAGTATGGCCCTTAATTTGTTTTTTCTGTTACAAATTCTATTATTAAAGTGGCTCTGAATTATAAATTTACAAACTATATTATGGAACCGAATTAAATTATAAATTTACAAATTATATTAATGAAATTGTTTTAGGTTATAAGTTTTAACTTCCCATATTTTACTGGAGCTTAATTATTTGAATGAGGTGTTATCCTTTGGACTTCATGTTTAACTTGTTTATTTTCTTTATTAAGTAAAACAATGACTTTAGTTAAACTACAATAGGCTTAGCCTTTAGCACTTGTAGTGAGAATTTGTACTATACTTTTCCATCTCTAATATAAATGTCTTTATTGGGGTTATCATGCTTCTTGGTAATGACTTGTTGCAAACTCACAGAGATGTCCAACTTTGCAAGTAAGCTTTTTGGTTAAAAGGCTCAAAGTCTTCACACTTCAAACAATAGTTCTTTTTCTCATTTTGTTCACTAACTTGATGTTGGATCTTGGATGCCACTTGATTGGTTTTTGGATTTGCAATATAGTCCTATTGTGTTTCAACCTTATTTTATATATTGCAAGGAGAAATAAGGTCAATCTTTTCTTTTATTCGTGTAGATCGCTAACTTTTTTTGTTGAAAAAATAGAAATTTGGCATTTTCCTTTGTCATTGAAACATTTATGAGAGTTGAAAAAGGGTGGCCAATCTCTTTGTTTGACATGTTGATTTTGCCCTTATTTAGTAACATCAACAGGTTGTATATGTGTTGTAGCATCCCCATTTGTTGCTCTATCTCTTTTTTAATATTAATATTTCTTGTATTAAGCTCATTATTGGATGCTTCTTGTGGTCATAAAATTTGATGTTCTTTCTGTTTGTCAGTGATCGGTAGCCCCTAAATGTGTTGTTATAATGCTTTTTTCTTGTCTAAGCATGGCATCTTAGGTTTGAATGTAAGCTTCACCATTGGTTTTGATTCTTGATGTCAGGTTGTAAATCAACCTTTAGCTTAAATTCATCGGGAGGTCCAAAAGGTCATTTTGTGCCTAGGCTTTCATTGTAATTGAAGGTGGTAAAGCTGACTGTATAACATGCCCAACTGCTGAGTGCCATTTGAGTTTTGGTACATTTTTTTCCCTTGCCATTCAATGAAGCTTTGGAGATTTGTCACATGGTTGTAGTAGTTTGGTTGGTGGCTAGAAAAATGTCAATATGTTATTATTTTAATAGTTTTTTATGGAACATGTTCCTGAATGTTTCTCTAAGATTTGTTCTAAGCTTGTTTTATTCCCTTGTTAGTTGGCCAATTTTCTTTACTTTTCAAATTTTCGTTGTTGTTGCCAATAATTTTCACTGTGGTGCTATTGAGGTTGAATTTCTCTGAAAATAATTTCAAATTTGTTTTGGGCCTCTTCTATTCATTGTTATTTGACCATGTATCACTTTTGTTGTTGTCAATACCCTTCTTTCCTAAATTCCTAGTCAACTACATGAAGGAATGTGAAACCTTACAAAACAAACAAACAAATAACTATATTCATACCTAGAAAATTAAGGGTGAAAAGGACCATATCGTTGTGATGAAAATCCCATAATAAAATTGCCCATCTAATTTCCACTTATAAGGGTTAGTATACTTAACTATTGACCCTAGAAGCTTGGATAACTTGTAATGTTCAAAAAAGTTCAAAACAAACACCCATTTAGAAAACATTGTAAAATACAATAATGTAGGCTGGTATAACAAATATTAGAAATAAATAAATGTTACTAAGGTTGATGGGTGTGGGTGTAAAAGTAGAGATAGGGAACGTTGTTAAAAATATGTGTTATTGTTTCACAACAATAGAAATTAGATCCCTCCCTAATCAAAAGCATGCTACTATTTTCTTTTTAGGTCAAATAAAATTGTTTTAGTGTAGGGTGGACCTAGTTAGTCATTAGGGTTTGTTTATAATCTTTCTTAATGTTTTTTGTGGTGTTACACTTGTCATGATAATATTACCAAAATATTATTGAGACACAAATTCATCCATCTTTTCAGAATAAAATTGTTATAATCATTTTGATAGTTGTATAGTTTGTGATTCCCTCTTCATGAAGTATGAGTGGGCATATAAGTATTAGAACACATGCCAAATTGTCCAAGATAAATTAGGCTAAATATTTTTTTTAGGAACATTTTGAGAACCGTTAAAGGAAGAATTGAGTTTTTAGTTGGCAAGTATTTTGTTTTTTCTTTGAGTGTTCAATAGAAAATAGATAGAAAATAAGTGTAATTAAGAGTTCAACTTTTGTATTTGTTATTTGAATTTTCAAATTTGTGTTTGTTGTTTTAAATTTCAGCAAATGTGTTTGTGAATATGCATACTTGGGTATATTCCTTTGTTTGAAGCTTTCAAGTTTTTAACTTTCAACATAGATTGTTTGAGGAGTCTAATCCTAGTGCATGGATGAGGGCTAATATTGGTACTTCATATAGATTAAATAAGCACCAATAGAATGAACATGGATGTTGGCTCCCCCTTAATGGCGTTGTAGAAGGTCAACGCTCCCCGTGTGTTTCATGGAAACCTGCAGGTTTTGGTGTAATGACAATCGTGACTCCAACAAGTGGTATTAGAGCCAGAGGTATCAAGTTCGAAACACATTGGGCTCATGTTGGGGGGGAGATTGTTGGCTCCCCGTTAATGGCGGTGTAGAAGGTCAACGCTCCCCGTGTGTTTCGTGACAACCTGTGGGTTTTGGTGTAATGACAATCGTGACTCCAACAATGGAACCCCAAGTTCATTTGTTTTCTTTTTTTTGTTTTATTAAAAAAATTGAACCTTGGTCACTTGGTATTTTAGCCTCATGGCTCTTGTGGTTTTACTCTTTTGTGTGTTTGTGTGGCTACAAGCCCTTTCCATGTTCATAGTTCTTCTATGTTGCATGCACCACCCTAATACAACATTTGTGTTTCCTCTTAACTTGTTCACATTGACTCCCGAGTACAATAATATGCTCCCCCTCTTCCAATAATCATCAATGCAAAATAGTCTCCATAATTCTCCAACAAGCTCAACAACAACAACCTCTCAATTTGCATTTCCTCCTCAAAATATCCAATGCTAATCAACATATGGTTTTGCCCGAATATGATCAATTCTTAACAAATTTTATCAGTTGAATTAGTATAAGTATGATGCGGGGACTATGATTCCTCTATAGTTTCAACTAAAATTGTAATTTGTATGCACTCATTCATAATCCACTTGCAACAACAAAAAAATTGAAGCTTCGTAAATTATTTATTGTGTCATTGGTTTTTGGATCTGAACACCAAAATATGGATTTGCAATGATATTGAATTTGACTTTAATTAGATATCAAGATCCATTATTGTGAGATTTCATGATAGTTGAAAATTGTCTTTTACAAATTCAACAATTATTCTTGGTTTGAGGTTGATATCAAGGATATAGACTGGTCTAGTTAGTATATCTAGCCATCTATATCCTAGTGAGGTCTTTAATAGAGTTCAATTTATTCAGTGATTATCAAAGAACTTGAAGATTATTGTTCTAAAGGAAAATTGTTGCATTTAGATGCAAGAATGATGTATGCTCATATTTTGTGGCATTTTAATTTTTGTTCCTCATTTTTATGAGAATGAGAATCATCTACTTGATAGCCTAAATAGGTTCAACATGTGTTCACTGGTTTTGAAGATGAATTGAGCATCCAATAAGTGGTATTGTAGTTTAGTTCCATTTGGGGCTTTTTTATTTTAATGAAAGTTTAATTTACCCCCTAGTGAACTTCAATTTGGCTAGGTCATTAGATGAATCTTTTAAGTTAACATGTGGTCGGCTTGAGGATGCTACTTAATTGATAGCATCTTTCGAAATCAGTGGGACACTGAGAATACTTTACAATGCCATATTGGAGAATGACGATGCAACGATACAGATAAGTATTGATTTCTAAATATTAATTTAAGTTTATGAGTAATAATACATTTTTAAATTGAGAACTATTGAGAATAAAATAAATACTTCATGATAAATTTTATAGAATATATGGTCTCATGTTGATTGATTTTAAAGAACACAAGTTGTATGCCAAAAGAAATTTTGATATTTATCAAAAGAAAATCCAATATTAATAACTAGTCCTCTTGTATATAGGAAAAAATGGCATCAAACAACCCCTCCAATGACCCCTTGCAAGGCCTTTCCATGAGAGGAGTAGTGTCAGGTTCCAACAAGAATATTATACGTCATTATGAGGGGTTTGTCAGGCATGCTACAGGTACACATTCGATTGTTAATAAACATGTTCAACTCTATGCTATAAATTTAATGCTTAACATGTGAATACTATTCTTTAATATGTGTTTAATGTGAAAAAAATATTGTTGTTGATAGGTGCATAGGTTGAGCCTGAGGTTGCTCGGAATGATTTGGACCTGCGTGTGCATTTAGTGTCTCATTCAAGAATGATCTTCCTATGAGAACCAACCCTCTGTTTGATACAGTTGGTTTAGGTAAAATCTGAACAGAAATATTAAAGTGAGATGTTTAATGCACGAAAAATGATCACATGTGTCTCATATATGTGATTGAAAATCTGATGTTTGGACAAGACCCACATATATATCTATTAACATAGCTTCCCTCATAAATAGACACAATTTTGAGGGGTCCATTGGGTGTGATACAGGTACATGTTTGATTGTTAGTTAACATGTTCAAGTCTACAGTATAAATTTAATGTTCAAAATGTGAATAATTTCTTATTTCACACATATTTTATGTGAGAAAATATCATCATCCATAGGTGAATCAACTGAGCCTCAGGTTGGCCATATTGATTTTGAGCCACCCATCCGGGAGCATTCAAGTAAAAGTTGAACATAAATCTTGTTCAAGACATGTTTAATGTTAAAGTTATCTCTTACCTCATACTTGTGCACAATTGACGATTTGATGTTTTGCATAGGGTTTAATAGCCCTAAGTTTGTTTCCTCATATTGGGACAGTCATCCTCTAACAAGAAGCTCAAAGAATGAGATAGTTTTTCCATTAGGTAATTTTAAATTGCGAAATTTTTAAATATGAATTTTCCAAGTGAAATTTTTATTTACATTTAAACATTATGTGAACATTTAACATGTTATAGGCTTTGATCGTCCTCCCGTGGGACCTAATTGTAGCGGGAGAGGTCATACGAAAAAATTGTATGCCTGCAATCCAAACTATGACCCTCTTTACCCCCATCATGGAAATGTTCCTGAGAAGATTCCTTGAGAAGAAAACATATACATGCTTGCTATGATGGGATGAGGGAGAATTTCATGAGATTGCGCAGTGAGCTAGAAAATTTTGAAAATGCAATACAAAAATCCTGATTTAATTTTCCCTTGAATTAAATTAGGAGAAAATTTGTAATTCCACATGACAAGACAACTTGTACGAGTTAAATAAGTTAATTTGAATTAGATGGTTTAGTTAATTCGAGTTGAGAGTCTAACTTGAGTCATGTAGAGTGTCTCTTACTCTATATGAGCCCTGGTTGAGTTTATTTTGAGATGTAATTAATTAATTCAATTTAATTGAGTTAAAGTCAATTAAACTAGTTCCAAATGATGGAGGAACTACTAGGAGGTCTAGCACTAGGGTTTTGCTTCATGTGTTCAACCAGTTAACTGATAATTCAGTCATAAATAACTCATGCATGTGAGATATGAGAGTTTCCAAGTTGATATTGAAGTTCAATGGTAGTGTACTATCAGTTTTGTTATTCGAATTGTACAGATGGCACATGCGGTGAGAGGAAGAGCCTAAAGGAATTGTGCAACCCAATGGAGGAAAATTCCTATTAAATAGGGGTCTAACTCCTCATTAAACAAAAGAAGGAAATAGGGACTTTGTAAAGCATGAAATTGGTTAATTATTAGCCAAGTCTTGTCTAGGAAGTAGTGAAACAGATAAAGATAGTAAAAAGGTTGCTTAGGCTTGATTAAAGCATTGTAATCTTCTCATATTTTTTCACTAATGAAATATACAGATTGCAGGTGTTTTTAGTTGTGGCTTTCCCCAAGAATTCATTGTGTAATGTGTTTATTGAATTCTTTCTCGTGTATGCCTCATGATATTTTGATCGAATAATTGTTTTTGTTGATTAGTAGAGTAGATTCAAGTCTTTTATTTTAGCATATTACTTAAATAGTTTGAATCTACAAGGAATTTCTACATGGTATGGGTGTTGAAATCATTATAGAATAGAAGAATTTTAAAATGTCCTTGTAGGCGAATAGAATTTGCAGAATCATTCTTCAGGGCTAGCATGATGTCATTATATGGATTGAGACTCGAGTATGCCCTTGAGGGTAGCTTGAATTACATTTCTTGGAAGGACAAGATGGAGGCATTGTTGGAAGATAATCAACTGAAGGAATTCATAGATCATGATATCTCGAAGCCTCCAACATATGATGCTAAAGATCTAGTAGAGTGTAAGAACAGTGTAGCAAGAGCTAGGAGGATCATCCTGAAGGGTGTGAGAGACCACATAATCTTGAAACTATGTGGAAAAGAGATTCCCTGTGCTATTTGGAAGACCCTCAATGAGCTATTCAAAAATAACAGTGAAGCCAAGAAACTTGAACTGATGAATAAATCGGGGATTAAAGACAATGGGTATGAGGTAGTCTTCATAGATGGGAAGGCCTACCTCAAGCATCTTGATTCATGTCAACTAAAGAAATTTGGTGTCAGGGTCAAAATCCTCTACATATTAGAGAAAAGTGCATGCACAACCTTGAGGAGAAAGGCAAGGATTAGAGATGTTGTGTTTGAGAGGGAGCATGATTTAGCACTTAAGAGGGAGCCTTAGCCAGTTGATAGTTGGGTTGACCACGAGGATGATGATGAAGAGGATCAACCAAATACCTCTAGTAGGAGGAGAGTTAGAACCAATTGGGAAGAGGGAGAACATGCATCCATACCTCTAGGTGTGAGATGGGGCGATGTGAAGCAATAGTCCAAAGAATTGCAGAAATTTGGGCAGGGTCCATTGAGATGTTTTTGTCCCATGGATCATTACCTTGCTACAGGGGGCGTAGTATTCAATAGCAAAAAGATCAATGTCAATCATATACTGAGGAGTGTAGACCAGATTTGAAATAAGAGTAAGAGCCTCAATTGCAGAGTCAACAACAACATAATTTTCCCAGTAGATAGTTGCAGAATGATTCAATGATTATTTGTTTTTATTTTTTTGAATGCTTTTTAGTTGCATATGTTGTAGTAGAAACAACAACAATGAGAAGTGTTGAATGCAATACATTCCAAAGGTGTTGGATCGAGTTAGATGTGAATCCCTTTCTTGTTGAGAGGAAGTGTTGAAAATGCAACAAGAAAATCCTGATTTAATTTTCCCTTGAATTAAATTAGGAGAAAAATTGTAATTCCACATCATAAGACAACTTGTACGAGTTAATTAAGTTGATTTGATATAGTTGGTTTAGTTAATTTGATTTGAGGGTCTAACTTGAGTCATGTATATTGTCTCCTACTTTATAGGATCCCTAGTTGAGTTTATTTTGAGTTGTAACTAATTAATTCAATTTAACTTAGTTAAAGTCAATTAAACTAGTTCCAATTGATGGAGGAACTAATAGGAGGTATAATAATAGGGTGTTGCTTCATGTGTTCAACCAGTTAAGTGATAATTCAATCATAAATAACTCATGCATGTGAGATCTTAGAGTTACCTAGATGATATTGGAGTTCAAGAGCGGTTTACAATCAGTTGTATAATTATTCGACTTGTAAAGATGGTGCATGCAGTCAAAGGAAGAGCCTAAAGGAACTGTGAAATTGAATGGAGTAAAATTCTTATTAAATAAGGGGCCTAATTCCTCATTGAAAAATGCAAGGAAATAGGGACTTGGGTAAGCAAAAATGTGGTCAAGTATTAGCCAAAGCTTGTTTAGGAAGTAGTGAAACAGATAGAGATAATGCAAAGGTTGCTCGGGCTTGAGAAAAGCATTATAATCTTCTCATATTTTTTTGCTAATGCAATATACAGATGGTAGGCAAAAATGTGGTCAATTATTAGCCGAAGCTTGTTTAGGAAGTAGTGAAACAGAAAGGAGATAGTGCAAAGGTTGCTCAGGCTTGAGAAAAGCATTATAATCTTCTCATATTTTTTTGCTAATGCAATATATAGATGGTAGGGGTTTTAGTTGTGGCTTTCCCCAGTAAATAATTGTGTAATGTGTTGATTCAATTCTTTCTCTTGTATGCCTCGTGATTTCTTGACCAATTAAATTTTTATGTTGATGAGTAGAGTAGATTCAAGTATTTTTTTTTAGAAAATCACATAAGAAGTTTGAATCTACAAGGAATTTCTACATAAAATAGCAATCTCTCTAGTCCTACTCAATATTTTCTCCAAATAGTTTTGCATAGATTGAAGACCCTCATAGAAGCATATCATGGGGTGGGGCTGACAACTGAGGCTTTTTTGACGTGATACATAGGAGGAGATCATCGGATACTCCTATAATGAAGTGAAAATCAAGGTCACTAAAGAAATGGTCATGTCAATATTTGACTTGCAACCCGAACACAAATTTTTTTTGAAGGTTGCAAGATTCAATGACCCTAATATCACACCATTTATTTATAAGAAGTTCTTGTACGCATATGGGAAGTTCCCCAATAATGATGAGGTGCCATGATCTTTTGCAAGGATTGTCTACATTGATTTTTGAGAGCACATGGATCCCAATTATACAAATAGGGGATCCAAATTCCATGGAGCTAGGAAAGGTCATACATATAAATGACCTGATGATATGTGAGATGTTTAATTTAGGGCTCCAACACCTCACTTAGCACCTCAACCACCTAGAGTGGTATCAATTCAAGATGAGCTTATTGCTTCATCCAACACAACAACTTAGGACAGGGAGAAGATTAGAGAGCTTATTCAAGATGCTTTGTAAGGGGTGGTAGTTGAATTAGTGAAGAGGAAATGTTTACAGAGTAAGGAACAAATTACACAATTTGTTAGTGTTCCATATAAGGTGTTAAGAGAGATGGATCTATTATATCTCAAGATATATGCATAATCTTGTAGATATTATTGTCAGTGATTCATGGCT
Organism: Pinus taeda; assembly: GCA_000404065.3. Taxonomy (NCBI): domain Eukaryota; kingdom Viridiplantae; phylum Streptophyta; class Pinopsida; order Pinales; family Pinaceae; genus Pinus; species Pinus taeda. The sequence continues at coordinate 138,894 of APFE030905413.1, forward strand.
CATGACATTCGTAGTCTTGGTGAGGTATGTTCTAGAAAGCTATGGTTAATGAACTATAAAATCACATTTATAAGATTAGCTATAATTCATGTTACATGAATTTATTATGTTGAATTGTATATACATTTTCTCTCTAAAAATAACTTATATATTAAATTATTTGAACTTATGCAGTTTTCATCATTTTTAAATGATGAATTCCTCAAATCAATGGACCAATTGTTGCTTCATGAACATGTTGATTTACAGGAACCATAGGATATATATATAATATATAATATTATATATATATAATATATATATATATATATATATTATATATTACGGTGTGGCTCATACATTTTATGTTCAATTTTTAGGTTAGCGGGACAAACGAAGGAATATGTGAGGAGATAATACGTACATAGTTTCCACAAGTGATATAGGTATCGATAAATGTTTTTAAGATTTTTTTATTATATTTAGTATATTTCTAAATTCCCAAAGTTATATATTTACTTTGATTTTCACTTTTCAGTAAATAGTAAATGATGAGATTATGGAAACTGTGGCCCAAGGAGATGGTACACAATCTCCACTAGGAGTATAGGTGTCCATATTTATTTGTAAGAAAACTTTATTTTGTTTAGTATATATTTATTTTCCCACACATAAATTTTGGTTTTCACTTTTTAGGGAACAAAATATGACGAGATGAGGAAAACTTAGGGCAAAGGATATATCTACATGATTGGGTACTTTCAACAATTTTGAGTGTTTTTGTTGTTCATAATTTCTAGCAGTATGAGTTTATAGAATAATGTAGCTCAACTTTGTTGTTTTGATTATTTATTTTTTTTTTTTTTAAGCTAACTAGGTTTAGAGTTAATTTTTTCTTAGTAAAAAATCTGAATACCATTGTTTGAAGTTTAACATGCAAAAGCACAAAAATGTAATTCAGCTCTTCCTAATATTAACCTTTCTTTGATTATGATCTTTATCGAGGTAATAGGATTAGTACATGAACCAGGTCAGCATTGTTAATTCTCCCATTTTTCCCCTACATGTCCAAGAACAACTCTTGTATTGACATATTTTTGGAAGCATATTTTAGAAAGAAACGAAAAGAGAGGGATGATGGAAGCCTCACAATGTAGGAAACAAATCCTTACATCAATTTGAGCTCCATCTTATTTATAGTAGAATATCATAAATAGTATTTAGCAACCATTGGGGGTTTGGAGTATATAAAATATATTTATTTTTCTAAAGGAATTGGACACCAGAAACTTGTGGAAACTCACTAACTATTAATGAAGCTCTTTAGGGAAGTGATATGAAATCCAAGTATTTATAGAACTTATCAATCAAAGATTGGTACAAATGTCCATGAAAATCCTTGAAGGGTTCTATCATGTGGAAATATTTGGTTGAATCCTTTCCTATTATGTTTTCTTTTTGCAGACTTCCAATCTCCTCTACATGAGCATTTCAATTATCATGATTCACATAGAAGAATATAAATTTTTAGGTTGTTTACAAAGGTCTTCATGGACTGTATTCTATTGTATTTGTCACTAATATGAATAAATGGTAAAATTCCTTCAAAATTCTTGCTCCCTTGATTCTTTGGCTTATATTGAAATCTTAAACACATGCCTATGTACATAAGTGCATTCTAGATAAAATTAGAGTAAATATCTTCATCTTTTTATGGTCCATAGATAAGTAGAAGAAAGGTGTCTCTTTGGTGAAGTGGAGCTCTATAGTGAATCCAATGGAATCTCTCCAAAGTCTCCTCCACTACACTCCCTTCAATGATTATATACACTTGTAGATTGAATGATGCGAAAATGTGAAGTTGCCCATAACTGTCAGAGGATCTATTGATGCAATGGAAAAAGGGTATTATCAAGAAAAATCTTATTCCTAAACCAAAATATTCCTATTTTATGCCCTCACTTTGAATCCTAATTACACATTATTGGTTTGAATTGAAATCCTATAGCCATAATTATGACCCAAAATTTATTGCACCTAGGTCAAAGGCTTATAGCAATAAGGTGTTGGCTCATTATTTTCACACAGAAATTTGAATATACCAACAAAAAGGTTCTAGATCTACCTATGCCAAATCCAAATTCAAGAGTCCAGTGATAGAGCATTCTCACATTGACAATTTAGTCTCAAGTTTTATTTGTGTCGATCATGAGGTGAAAGACTCCTTAAATTAGTCAAAAAACCCAACTATAGGTGAGTGTGAATATAGATTTCAAGAAGATCACAAGTAGTGATCAGAATGCCTATGGAGGACCTAATAAAAGAAAAAACCATCCTCTTGTTGGAATTTTATAATGAGGTATTTACATGGGAAGATATTCTCAAAATAGCCTCATTTTTTAATAGTCGGTGTCCTCTATGTAGAGGGGAATCTAAGTCTCTTTTTTCTACTATTTTCATGTCGTAATTGTAAAATTATTTGATTCTATATTTTATATGAAAAATGGTCTTATATCTGTTGGTATACTTTCAACTTATGTTGGATTTTTGTATTTTTGGTTTCATCGTATAAATTGACTAGTTTATAAAATTTACTTGTAAATGCAAATTTAATCCAAGTGACTTCCGGATATTTCACTATTATTTCTAGATCTTCAACCTCCATTTTGTTGTACTCATTTTGTTATATCTCTACTTCAATATGTTATTTGTTTTCCTACAATATGTTTGAACACATTTGTATCCAATCTCTAGGGTCTTCAAGTCTAGTGCTTACTTCAAACAATGGTGAAGATATTCTCGTTTTCTTCGGTGGATAAAATGGAAGGTATTCCTATCCAAAAATAAAATAGTGTGTATAGATACATATGTCATGTCAAAGTATTTAGAAATAAGATTTGTTTCCTTCCAGTTATTCACTTTATGCTTGTCTTCCACTATTCCTAATTAATCATCAATAAATGTACATGCTAGAGTCCTTATCACATAACATTTACCATACTCACAAGTGTTTTGAATAGCATAATGTAATAATTGTTCAAAAATAAAATTAAATTCATAAATAAATATGTATTTTCATATACACATCCAACTAATCTTTGCTATATAGGGGGGAAATCAATTTGTTGAGAACATTCACATATGGAATTAGTCTAGAGTCTCTTATCCAAATATACAAACTGAGAGCTTGTGAATATTCATTATTTTCACAAATACCCTTCAATCAATACACTACATATTGAGAAGCTCACATCCATACCTAATTCCTTCATCTTCTTCACAATTTCTAGGGGTTTAAGCACCTAATTCCCCTTAATAAATCAATGGATAAACACATAGAAGATTTTTCGCTTAGGTTTATCTTAATATTCTTCAGTTGTTTGATAATTTCAAAGGATTTTTCAATCTTTCCAGACTTACTAATTTCTTAGCATCTCATTGTATTTTAATTTATCTAGTTTATACAGTTCAAGATGCTTGGATTTAACTAAAACCTACCACAAACAATCATATGCATACATAATTTGGTGTGTGAAAAAGAGTACATTGTGGAACATAAACCTTTCCTACAGGACCAAGACATCCAAATTAGTGAGTTTTTCTCCTAATTCATTTAGGTATTCCTTGTTTCTATTACCCTTGAATTTATAAAATAGTTGGCACAACCTGTTTGCAAACTTTTTAGAATAATTTTTTGAAAATCAACTACCTATAACCCATAATTCTTGAAGGACAGTTGTAACATAGTCTGCTTTATTTTTAGTGGGTTTTTTATGGTGGTGAAGAGACATTGAAAGAAATTTATATGCATTTGATATAATGATAAGAGAGAAACTATTGAGATCTTGCATAACCACGATAAATTTGCAATGAAAAATAAGAGTAGACTTATGTTGACAGTGTTGGAAACCACCAACATAGAGGGGGTATCCCCGATATGAAGTTCGAATTATACCTCACATTGTTTGGTGTAGGATCCCAATCTGGAATATGGCCTAGATGCCACAATCTTAAATAGTTTCCTTGGCTACAATGGTTAGCATAAGAGAGAAACACACATGTACTTTCGAATGAGAAAGTAAGTAAGCCTTATGAAATTTTTAATTGCAATATGTATCAAGGTTCTTTCACCGAAAGGGAAGAGGAAGTGAGTCTGTAGAAGAAAAGTAATAGCAATATCTTGAGAAAGACACACACACATACATATGAAGGAATCGTTAACTGTCTAGTGAAATAGTTCACATAGACATAACGATCATTAAAGTAAATACAACACACATTCAACAAGATAATCACCAAATCCAATGAAGTAGTTTAGTTTCTTTAGTACATAAGAACATAACACATACCACAAATATCTAAAGAATAGCCTAACAATATTCATGATACATGCATGAAAGTGTGTTGGCTCAACGATCTTCTATTACTAAGCAAAAATTCCAAGATACTTTCTCCTCAAAAGAACGATCTTCTCTCTAATACCTAATTTGAGAATTCAAGGTGAAAAGTCCTTTTCTTGAGTAATGAGGCTTCTTTTATAACAAGAGGAATGGCCTTTCATACCCCCATGACTCTTGAACTACCCTCATGACTCTTAGACTTCTATTATGACCTTTGGAATTCTATACTAATTTTGGACCTTTCCTAGTGAATCCTTTGTCCATATGTGACTTTTAGACTTTCCAAACACTTATAGCTACAATATTTTCCCAAAATACATAATCATTTTACACATCATATTGTGGCAACAACAAGACAAGCCATTGGAATGAATGACTTGGACTCTGGTGACTTGTAACATGAAGTTCTCTCAGAAGTGATGACACTACCATTATGTCTTCAATAATTTGTACAGATCTTGCATCATGATTGCTCTCTACCCTCCAAAGGGCTTAGACATGTTATGGAGTCTTTTTGGGTCACTTTTATCATCACAATCCAACATTCCTTCAATTGTTGCAACATTGTGCCTTTATTACTTTATCTTCAGGAATTCCTTCTTGGAAAATCCCTTCTAGTATATTTCTTCAAACATCTTCTGCCATGTTTACTCAGAGTACCTATAGGTGAGTATCACTCATGGCAAGAAAATATCAATATGAAAAATCTCCTTCTCTATTGTGATTCATACAATGATAAATATTAGGATTAATGGTGTACAAGGGAAAGGAAGGAGGAACTTTTAAGAAAAGAGCACACTTGCAGGAGACAAGGAGGTAGGGGCTAGTGACTAGAAATGTGCAGTGCACAGTTCTAGAAAAGGAGGAGGCAAGGTGAGCGTCAGAGAGAAACTTAGTCAGCAAGGAAGGAAAGACTAGTTGCTAGTTGGACTCCATAGTGCAGAAGGATGAAGTACAGGGTTTCCTTGAGGGTGCAGGGAATAGTTTCAAGGCATAGTAAGGGGCATCATATCCCATTGTAAGTGCACAATGCACTACATTGGGTAGGCAGGATCAGGGTGAGCGCATGGAGGAATAGTAAGCAACAAGAAAGAGGGGTCATGCTAACTAAGATTGTGTAGTGCACAATAGAGCGAGAATTCTTACGATAGCACAGTGCACATCTCCAGCTAAAAAAGGGGTAACTAATAGACTCTATAATTTGGTAGTGCACTCTTCCTAGCTCGGAAGAAAATAACACAAGGTCAGTAAAATGGCTAAGTCTAGAAGGGTGAAACATGGAAAAGAACAAAGTTTAGGGGATTGAATGAAATATACACATATCAACACATTATTAAAACTTATAAAGGACCCAAGGCTAAGAAATATACATCAAAATGCCAGTTCACAAACACTCTCCAAGTGTAATGGGAGAAGCATGAATGATTGTGACACATAAGTGTAGTTTTGTGACTTGAAAGTGCGTTATGGCAAAAAAGTGCACTATAGCTGATCTTGACGATCCAACAACACTTAAGAAGGATCACATACACTAGAAAAATATTTAAAAACCCAAAACGACATGTGAGAACCAAAAGTGACACTTCACATGGTAGCTGGTAGGCTCCAAAATTCAAATATAACGAAATTTTGAAGGGTATCGTAGTAACGAAAACACTTGGTGACACACTAGACAAACTTTAGCTTCTCTCTCTAGGTCTAGCTTTACAACACATAATTTATCCCTTCAAGAAGTATTGACCCATCATAAGGGTTAACTTAGCTTCACCACTTAACCCGGTTTAAAACATGGGTTCCTTATTCCCTACTTGGCTTGAACACATTCGAAGACTTCTCAAAAGTCAACTATTTCAATTGGAAAGGATAATAAACGTATTGATCTTCTAATAATTAGATGTTAAGAACATTCCCCGATGTCGCTCCATTGTCGGGGAATTTTTTTAGTACCCTGACAGAGTCACCTCAAGGAATCACAAGCATCACTTTGTTGCCAGTAGGCTTGTTCAGTACCTCAACGATGTTGCTTTCTTCACCTCTCTGTGCAGGAATCATTTTTCTTCTTCAACTTTTTATTTAGTTACTAACAGAATGTGCAAAGGTACATATTTATTTTGAAGGTGGAAGAGTGAACCCATCTTATTTTAGTTGTAAGAGAGGTTATTCCTTTTTTTTTTCACATAGGAAAATCTGGGTAGATCAACCCCGAAGGGAATCAAATCCCATCGGACAAACTATTGGGGCCTAACCCCAAGGGCGTCGAGGAGAATTGACCATGTGACCTCCCGATCGATGAGGCACTTAACAACATGGAATCGACCAGTTGAGCTAACCCTTGGGGCTAAGATAGGTTATCCCTTGTTTAAGGGATTCATATAATGTCTTAATTTGATATTTTCACTTGAGGTTTTCTCCTTCCATTTCCATACTCAGTCAATTCAAAACATGAATACACAATTAAGTAAAATGAAAAAATTAGAATGAATATCCAAAGATACGTGCATCTTAGGTCCACTAAGAGTTTCCATTTCTGCATTACTCGTTTTTCCATCTAGACATTACTTGACGTAAAACACTTAGACCCAAAAAAAAGGGAGAGTTAACACATAGCCAAGCATTGTGGATGTCATAATCCCCTTTCATTTTCGCCATATATTTCTTTCAAGCCATACATACACTCTCACACAAGGCATTATTTATGTATATAGATTGAAACAAAAGGAAAGAAAACAAAACATGAGAGACAAAATAACAACAAAATTGGTGAGCCAAAACCCAATAAAACATACATGAAAAAGAACATGCTAGAAGTTAATTGCAAATTAATTCACAATAGATCACCAACATGGCAAGGAACAAGTAAACACATATTTGAAAGAAAAACATACATGCAACCACTATGAATCAGTCCATGACACATTGCGTATATGAAAGCACACATACAAATATAGCGAAGTATCAGACAACCAATACAACCACCATGAGTAAGCATGGGAATTTGTGTCAAATAGAGAGAACATCTTATTAATGTCACTACAATTTCAAGTACATAACTAGAATTTGGTATAAACCCAATAGTAGAATATGGGTTTCTCATATCATTTCCCAATGCAAAACCCTAGCCTCACTACAACTCTGTCTACTCCCTGCCAAGGGTTGAGTGCCTCTAGCTGTCAAGCATAATACAACTCTCTAATCATAGCCTCAACTAAAGTTCCAAAGTCCTTTCTAATGAGGCATGAGGACACATTTACGTAGTTGAGGTGACTGCTTTCCTACTGTGACCCTTGACCTCCCTCATGACCTTTCAGCTACCCTCATGACTCTTGAGCTTACTCACTTCCTTCTCAAGCCTAATGATTGTTACGCGCTCAAGTCAGGCCTAACATAGTTGTTGAAATTATGGTGGGAAAAAATTACATCACGACAAAGGAGAGAGAAGAGGAGGTTGTAGAGGTTCCTTGTAAACCCTAGAATTGGTGTTTCCCTTATGCTGCAATGTTGCGGATGCTCGATCCTGGGAGAAACCTCTTTTTTTCCACTATGCATCACTTACATTCATCTATCTTCTGGTAAGTTTCCCTTGAGTTTATTGAAAGGTTCTTGGAACTTGGAAGGGACCATCTGGCCTACTGAAGGAAACCCTAGTTATGAAAGCTCCATGAAAAATTCTAATCCCTTTGCATAGACCAACATTTTGTTCCTTCCTTCTACCTGCAAGCAAATAACATTGGTCAGACATAATTTCAAACAAAGAATGATAATGGAAATACAACTAACTAATTGAAAGAGTGACATTAATAAATAAATAATATAGACCCCTATGTGGTCAATTGTTATGCCATAGTATTATCGATACATGTGGCCTTGGAGGGCCCTCTTGGGCTTCCTCAGATATATTTCATTTATGGGCTTGCTTTCATTTGTGAGACAAGTGTTGAATGTGGTTTCATTGTTCTAACTCACACAAGCATATTCGATTCAAAGGAATGCACCAATATAGATTTCTTTAGGAGATCCATAGAGGAGTAGCCCACTCCTTCATGTTGTAATTCCTTCAATGGTATCATGTCTCCCATCTCGTTCTTCATGAGTTTAATCATATAGAATCCATATCCTAACTCCTCCCTTAACTGGCCCAGCCACCACTAGCATAGAAATCTCCTTGTGGAAATAAGCATAAGATATTCCCAATGGATGTTGTCTCCTTAGTTTCAGCTGGTGGGTTTACCCCTTGTTCAAGTGATTGACTTCACTATTTTATTCATTGAGTACAACATACTGGGAACTGCAATCTGATGTAAAAATCTTGATTATATACCTATCAAATATTTGTGCTTTCCTATCCTCCCAAATGAACAATCCAACAAGTGTCCCTGTTGCTTGTAAATGACACTTTGAAATATTCCTTGTAAATTCTTCATTTGATTTTAGAAAATAAATAGTATTCAAGTTATCATAGGCCATAAGGATATTCCAATAATCCACTCAAACTTCATGTGACAAAACCTTGGATTTAGGGGAATTAGTAAATTATTGAAATCCTTTTGTGAATTTGTCATCTTTCCTCAAAATTGTAACCTCATGGTTGAAAGAGACTGCCATATATTCTCCACTTTCATAAAACACAATTAATTTTCCCCCATTCTTGACATAGTGTTATCTACAAGTTGACTAGCCAATATTTAATTGTTTCATCCCTATGAATGGAAACTAGTGGAAGATGCTTCTATGATTATTATTAATTTCTTCATCCTTTATATGAGACACATCAATGAATCCAAGAGACCTCTCAGCATGAAATCGTGTGACATAGAATGTCATCAAATGAGATTCCCGTGAAGATGTCATTCCAATGTTCTGTAATTCATCCAATGATTGCTCAAAGGAAAATGAGGAACCATCCATAAGGTATTCCCTTCAAAAGGACCTTTCAAAGAGACAATGGCACTGATGTAGTGACCTAAGGAGTGATTTGTGATTTTTTGAAGGTCGCATATTCACACTCTTGGCTGCTTTTCCTGAGGCACGAAAACATAACCTCGCGACCTAGGTCGGAGTGTGACTTACTGAAATTTTCATGGTCGCAGCAAATGGTTGGTCGCACTCTCAGGGATCTCTCTTGAGGTGTTGTAAAATGACCCAGTGACTTTGGCCGAAGTGTGACCTCTTGGAGATCACTCGGTCGCAACATAACACAAGTCACATCATTTGGATACTTCCAAATCTTTGTGACCTACAACTAGTCGCACTTGAATGAGATCGCACGTCATCCTTTGCTTACCTGAGACCTTGTAGTGCAACTGGGTGACCTGGGAGATATTGTGACCTTTGGAGATTACATAGTCTCAATTCTTATATAGGTGATGTTTTCAGTTGGAAGTCCAAGCGATGACTCTACGACCAATGTGGCAACACTCTTCAATGGGAATGGGGGTCACAAGATCGAAGCTAGGACAGGTTGCATTGATCATCGAGTTTTGCAGTTGCAATTAGCGACTTGGAGACCTCACGAGAAAGTCACACAAATTCATGGCAGATCTGGTCACATAGTCATCAACCCTCTCCAAGCACGACTTTACGACTTCCAGACGACAGGTAGAATGTAGAAACTTTCTGAAACCTTAGTGTAATATGGCTAGGTGATTTTGTCAGCATTTTAATGTGTTTCTTCCTTTTGTTTCACAACTTCGCATTTCTAGAAAACACGATGATTTACAAATATAACAATTTCTCATAGAATATATCTTCCCCCTATGGCCTCCTCTTCATCCTTCATGTGAAGTTCAAATCTAGTCAAGTTGTGTCTGGTTTCCATATTGAAACGACCAAGGGCGTGTATGGTTCACTTAGTTAAACGCCCATACACTTAAACCATTATTAATATAATGCTTTTTGGATTTGATTATATCCTCATCTCTTTCAAGTATGGGCATTTGTCAGAATGATAAGGAAAGTGTGACAATATGCTTCCCCAAGTGTTTGGAATTTGTTCAACAGAACCGAGTGGATCGAAGTTGTCTATCTAAAAGTGAGAACTCTTCATCATGTCACACAAGTGTCCTTTTCTTTTTAGTTACCTAAACAATAGTAGGTGCCCGTGGAGATAACATAATGTCCATTTATACCTCACTTACCTGCTTGTTCCATTATGCAGATGTAGATTTTAGTTATTACTGTACCATTCACCTTAAAATAAGCCATTCCTTTGATCGGTTAGGGATTCTTCAAGGTTTATGGTTTCAAACTTATTCTGTAGATACCCCCCTGCATTACTAACATCCTCTAGCTAATACTGATGTGTGGCATGACCTGTGTGGGGTGCATGCACCATGTCCATGTTTCTCCCATGAGCGATTGATACATAGCACTGACCACAGATATTAAGGCATTCACTAAGTCATTACCATCCTTAGAATAAGTTCCCATGTACTTCTAAGATAATGTTTTGGCATGTATGTAAGATATCACCTTGGTGCCAAGGCCTCCCACTCTGCCGCACAGGTATGGCTATTACTACAAAACCACAGGGGAAGCCATGAATCTGGGGGAATATGATGCCCAATGACTCGTCCCATGATGATGAACAATGTCGATGAGAGTGTGCCCTATCTTTCAACAATTTAGGGTTTCTCCCAAACCCTAGTATGGTCAACATAATGAAAGCTAGGTTGAAGTATTTTCTATCTACACACGGTGCCACAACTGATTGAAAGGCATATTACATAAGGACAATCTGGGAAGTCATGGGAAATAAATAAAACCTCCAAAAACTTAATGCAATGGTAGGGTCAATGTGTGAGATAAAATATGGCAAAAGAATGCAATATATGTCACATGATTGCACAGGCGAGTGCATCAGCAATGTCTGATAGGAATGGGTCATGGGAAATTAACCAACCAACAACTGGAGCATAACCTTAATGGCTTGAGGCGAGTAGAGGAGGACCAAAATTTTTGGATATTCCCAAAAAATTAGGGTTTTGTTGTAGCGGCTACAACAATTGGCGAACCACTGGTAGAATCCAGCATCTCTGCCAACATCCCTACAATAGTTTGAGTTTGGATAATGATGTAGGGGAATATTAAACAGTCACTATAGGTACCTCTTACGTTACCTTGACCTTTACAGATATGCCTTTCCCCTATGTCTCGTTTGGGTCCTGCTGGTCAATAAACACTCAATTAAAAGCTCACACATACTAGTAGTCAATGATGATGCAGAGAACGAGGTAGAGGGCTTATTGTGTTCATAATTTTAAAATAGATTTCTAGTGTTGCTCCGCTTCTAGCAGGCCAAGATACTACCGTGTCAGAATCACTTCAAGAAATCACAAATGTTGCTCCACTACGAGTGAGACTAGTCAGTACCCTAGCAGAGTCATCACAATACCTCTCTACGGAGGAACCCTTTCTCGATCCTTCACCCTTTATTTAATTTCATTTAATTTCATGTGTGCATTTTCACTTATTATTGGGTGTTCATTGCGTCAGGGCGAATGAGGGATCCAAACTTATTCTACGAGTAGGAGAGGTTGTTTCTTGTTTGACATAAACTAAAATATATTCTCGTTTAGGTTTTCCCTCATGCCAAGATTCCACATCTCATCTCTAGTTAACAAGTGAACAATGAAAACAAGTCATTGAAACATTCAAGACCAAGTTGAGCACAAGGTTCAAGTTACGAGTATGGGTCATTCAAACTTATTATGGTTCCCCACGATAAATTTATTCTTATTTTCCTTGTTAATAAGTTAGACTCGTAGGATAGATATCCAGGATGTAACTTTAATGATTGGTTCTAAGAGAAGCTACCTATTAGAGTAACCATCACAACTACACACACTCATTAGAGCTAGGGCTTTAATACTAGGTCAAGGTGACCAAGGAAGCTCTTCCACGGTTTCAACATGTGCGAATATGTCAAAGAAATCACTCTAAGGTTTGAGCACGCACAAACAAGTGTGATAAAACTAGTCGTAGCATCGAAGGATGAAAGGCTCCAGGTCCTTGAAGGCTCATGCAATTGCATGAAACATAAGGGAAAATGCAAGACTAGGTCAGTGTCTAATGTGTGTTATGCCAGAAGACAAATGCATGATGTAATGCAACAGGTAGGTCTTATGATGCAATGAAATATTGTGTTATGTAAATGTGTAGAAGAGGTCATCCAATTGCAGATAAAATAACCCTGGAAGGATTTTATCCATGATATGCATCAATGAGCAGTGTAAGAATCTGAGTGCAAGATAGTGGAAAATGAAAATGCAGGAAACTAAAATACCTACAGTAAGGAAAAAAAACATAACAAATTTAAACCATAAATAAAATGATAAGGAGAAAACCTTAATCAACAAATTAATAAGAAAAACCAAACACCATAGAGGAGGTCGGGTCATGTGAAATCAAACTCCCAATGCAGCCACCACAACAGTTCCTAGCCTACAAAAACAAAGATGACAATGATTAGAATCTATAAAAATAATTGTGCAAAATCCAAAATGCTCACCTATGAAACATGCAATACAATAAGAAATCCATGTCTACTTACAGGAATATGTGTTTGAAAATATCATTCAAGGCAAACTGTGACCCAATCTTGGTAAACAAAATCACAAAAATGAAATTTATAGTCATCCAACCATGACATACATCCATTCATGCTTAACCCTAAATCCAATGTAATTAAGGCAAGATGTTGCCAGCTAGCAACCCTAATCAACAACCCTAATGATATGGACGATGATCAATTTGATGACTCTTAAAAGAGGGGTTTTCGCCAGGTGTAACTGAGATACCTGAGGATTCAAGTGCAAAAACCCTAATTTCAAAAACCCTTGTTTGAAGTTGTCCATGGATTTCATTGAGGGTATGAGGACCTGACATAACCATCAGTAGAAGCTGAAGTGCCTCATAATCCTGACAAATCTTTGAACCTTAAAATGGAAAGCCATCAAATATCTATAGTTTCACAAGATTGACAGATGAATGCAGATGGTTATCATTAGCTGTGACAATAAAACTATCAGAGAAAATATTGTTGATTGGATCATATGTTTGAATATTGATAGATTGGCATTTCAACATAACAGATTCTTTAGATTCCCAAGAATGAATTGGATCAACTGGAAGAGTCCCAGGCAGAGGAGATGTTAGGAAATTAGCACCTTCCCATATAGGAGATTGTAAGACATCATCTGATTGTATACGTTAACAAAATGTACTGGTTGGGAAACAATAAAAAATGTTTGAGACAATGGCTAGAGTGATCCCTTTGAAAAAAAAAAAAAGGTATAGAGGTTGATGTATATCAGCTGATAGGGGTTGGAAATATGTGTTTAGGGAAACCTCACCTGAATCAGAGGATTTCCAAGATGAGCTTGTATCTGGCAAGATGATGTTTAGAGGATAGTGATGTGTAGAAACCCTCATTTCAGAAACCCTAATTTATTGGCTCAGGGGTCTCATCAGGAACGTGAGAACCTAACATAACCATCACTAGAAGTTGAAGTGCCTCAACTTCCTGATGAGTCCCAAAACATTCGACAGGTGAATCATAAAATTATGGTGGCTTCGTAGGATCAACAGACGGGTATGAATGATAATCACTAGAAGTGTGAGCGAATATGTTTTCGATATAATGAAAATCGTCAAAGACACAGTTTGATCAAGTTGGGTATCTAGCCCATGAGGCTCTTCTTGGATTGAGAGTGAAAAGGAATTAATGAGAGAAACATCTTGAATTGGTCGAGATGTAAGGCCCTCTTCTTCACCTGTTAGAGACTGCAGATGGAAGAGATCAAGAACAAGGGTTTCAAGATATTCATACTGTGGCTGTGAAACATCACCCCATGTAGACGATTGCAATCAACACAAGCAGGATAAATATTTGAATCATTTGTATAAACCGTTGGTTTAGTAGATGCATGAAATATATTCAGGTATAATGAATGAAAAGGATCAGATGAAGGGGCACCAATCGGACCACGACTCACATCCTGCACAAATGGATGTGCATGTGTGTAATTTGCATGGATTTGATAGGATAGTCAACTTTATGTGAGATAAGACCCAATGCATTGCCTAAAGGTGAATGAAATATAGGAATATAGTGAGAAATGTGTTCAATGGACTTGAGCTTGGTTTCATTAAAATGGGAGAAGTTATATCAACTCGATCCTCAAGTCCATATTTAACATCAAAAGGATGTACAAGAGCTTCGGAATCAAGACAATCTAATTCATTTCCCATAAAGCACTTTTCATCATCTGAACATTTACAGCCAAAATCTTATTATGTAACAAATTAGGAGGAGGATGAGAACTCCCACAAGCAGTAATGTCATCCTAAGAGGCTTGAGGTTGTTCCATATTCAAAGAGATATGAAAAACAAGATTAGGGGTAAAACTTGGATGACTTGTAACTTGCATATTATCATGATATTCACAAGAGTCAAGACTTCCTTCAGATTGAAGGTGTTGCAGAGAAACAAGAACCAACCATTGAATAATTTTACTTAGATACAACCAATCGACATCTCCTTCTGTAAAATCAAAACAAATATGAACAAATCTAACAGGAAAATCCTATAAATATTCTTCAGGTTTCACCCTAAGCTCATTTATCCTTCTAAACACATATTGAAAATCATACCTGTGAAGTGCTTATTGGATCTTACCAATGAGTTACTCAAATGAATGCATGGAAGTTGTTGGAAATGTGTGGCACCATCGCTCGATGCCACCTTCAAGGATGAGGGAGAAGAGCACACAAGCAAACCCTTCATCGTCAATCTCGTAAGATTCACAAAACTCGAGGAAATAAAAAATGTGCTCAGTTATGGAAGTTCCATCCTCACCATCAAACTTTAACCAAGACAAGTGATAGAAATGATCATCAGGGATTAAACATAAAAAATAAAAATAAAAAAAAAAATAAAAAAAAAAATCATATAAACACCCTGGGAGCAATATTTGGGACCATTTACAGATATGAGACTAAACTAAAAGCTCTAAGGGCTCAGCTTGTCATCTGGCCCTCCTTCTAGTGCTAGTTTCTTGATGGGCTAAAACGTACCGCCAACGATCAGGCGGTCTCCCTGGTGTGAAGTCCTGATTAGACCTCACATTGTTTGGGATAGGAGCCCCATGCAGTATGTGGGCTTGACAGCCACCATGAATTTTTTTTCTCTTGGTTGTCAAATGACAAGGTGTTAGAGTGGGGACAAGGGTGAAAGTCCCAGAAAGTGAAACAACATCAACCCAAGATTGACAAACTACAGACAAATATACATACAAGTCTCAGCAACAATAAAATGGGGAGGCCAAGAGACAGATTGGTGAACCAAAACCCAATCAGACATACATGAACAAGAACATGCCATAAGTTAATTACAAATTAGTTCACAATAAATCACTAACATGGCAAGGAATAGGTAAACACAAATTCGAAATAAAAACATACATGCAACCACTACGAATGGGTCCATAATAAATTGTGTATATGAAAGCACACATACAAATATAGTGAATTATCAGACAGCCAATACAACTACCATGAGTAAGCATAGGAATCAATGTTGAATAGAGAGAACATCCTATTAATGTCACTGCAACTTCAAGTACATAACTAGCAGTTGGTCAAAACCAAACAATGGAACATGGGCTGCTCATATCATTACACAATGAAAAACCCTAGCCTCACTACAACCCCATCTACTAGTTGTCAAGGGTTGTGTGCCTCTAGCTCTCAAGCATAAAACAACTATTTAATCCTAGCCTCAATTTAAGTGCTAAAGTCCTTTCTAATGAAGAATGAGGGCACACTTATGGATATGAGGTGAGTGTTCACCTACCATGACCCTTGACCTCCTTCATGACCTTTCAGCTACCCTCATGACTCTTGATCATACTCACTTCCTTCTTAAGCCTAATGATTGTTACATGCTCAAATCAAGCCTAACATAGTTGGTGGCATTATGGTGGCCCACATTTACATCACGACAAAGGAGAGAGAGGAGGAGGATGTAGAGGGTCCTTGTAAACCCCATAATGTGTGTTGCCCATATGTTGCAATGTTGCGGATGATCGATCCTGGGACATGCCTCTTTTTTGCCACTATGCCTCACTTTATTTCATCTATCTCCTGGTGAGGTGCCTTTGATTTTATTGAAAGGTTGTTGGAACTTGGAAGGGACCATCTGGCTTGCTGAAGGAAACCCTAGTTATGCAAGCTCCACGAGAAACTCTAATCCTTTGTGTAGACCAACATTTTTCCCCGTCCTTCTGTTAGAGTCGGTCTAAGTTATCCCTCCATCGGAGATCAAAGCTCTTTTTTGCATTTCATATTTTAGGTGTCTCATCAGTTTTCACCAGTTGCATTTCGTTAGGCATGCCATAACTTTGATGGAGTGGTCTCATTCCCCTCGTGCATATCACTGCTGGTTTAGGATGAGTCATAAAGCTTCACAAGTCATTTTTTTTTTAATTTTTAGGTCTAGGTCTAGGGTTTGAGTTAATTTAGTCCTGAAAAGTCTTAGAAGACCAGCAGGCCAGAGGGATGCCTTTGATAAATCATCATTTCAATAATTGTCACCATTGTACAACTGAATAAGGAATTCTCTTCAAAACTCTGCTTTGAAGACAAGTCGCCACCTAAAAATGTAAACTTTCAAACGGGAACTATAAACTCAAAACGGGAACTCTGGCCCAAAACCCCAAAAAAACATCAAAAACAGTGCTAAAAACGAAAAGCGTGTATACTGGAACGATGTTTTTTTTTTAGGTGCCAATTTTGAACGTGTTTTTAAAATGGCGGTGACTACGAAATTTACTACGAAATTTTCGTGCAAAATATAGCTTCAAAACGAAAGTGATGCTACTGGAATAACGTTTTTTTTTTTAGGGTCAATTTTCAAACTTTTTAAAAATGCTAATAAAACCAATTTTTTATGTCTCAAACAAAGTTAATTTTTAAGGAAAAAACACATTAATGTTTCTGGTAGAATATCATTTTTCTTTCCTAAGTATAAATTTAACATGTTTTCAACCACACCATGCTAGATACAAAAGAAATTGAAATTTTTTCAACTATAAAATTAAAAAACCATGACATTATGAACAAATTATATCACTCAATGAAATCAAAAGTCTTTATTTGTATACTGAATAAAACAGACATTATATCTCTAATTTGATATTGCATTGTAGATATTTAAACAATAAAATTTATCATACTTAAGACATAATCCAACAACATAAAAATGCTTCATAACTTCTCATTTAACAACATATGGAAAACATCAATTTTATTTGAAGATATGATGCATAGATCGGTTATATAATCTGTCTTAAACAATTATTCAAAATCACTCATATTTTCTTGCACACCATCACAATTCACATCTTCAGATGAGTGACTGGATGTTGACAAAGATGTTCCATATTCTTCTCTTTCATCAACTAGTGCCCCAT
>APFE030905413.1:166133-201165 GCA_000404065.3 Pinus taeda
TAGAATTCTCCTTCGAAGCTGAAAAAGGTGGAGGTAAGGCAAAGCTCAACCAATTTCGTCGTATCATGGTCGGTGAGCTTATAAATCACCTTCATGGCCTCATTGATAGGAATACAGGTGTAAAGAGAGACCACGTCGAAACTTACCAGAATGTCTTCGGGCTCCAGCTTAACCCTTTTAAGATCCTCAATAAAGGAAGCCGAGTCTTTGATGAAGGACTCAATATGACCAACCAAGGGCCTCAATTTAGCAGCAAGGAACTTGGCTAGGAGGTAAGTCGGACCACCTATGGTGTTGACAATGGGTCTCAAGGGGACCCCTTCCTTATGGACCTTTGGAAGGCCATAAATCCTAGGAGCAATGGGGTTTCCCTCAATAAGCTTCTGGGATAGAGGAATAGTGGAATTGCAAGATTTTATTGCAAGAGCGATTTCTCTGGATACCTTCTTAAGGGGATTCTTCGAAAGCTTCTTGTAACTTCCACTATTACAGAGATGATCGAGCATCTTATTTCTATAATCACTTCTATCCAAAATGACGGCAGCCCCACCTTTATCAGCTTTCAAGACCAACCCAACAAGTTTCCTTATGCTTGTAAATGACACTTTGAAATATTCCTTGGAAATTCTTCATTTGATTTTATAAAATAAACGGTATTCAAGTTATCAGAGGCCATAAGGTTAGTCCAATAATCCACCCCAATTCCATGCAACAAAACCCCGGATTCAGGGAAACTAGTAAATGATTGAAATTATTTTTTGAAGTTGTCACCTTTCCTCAAAATTGTAACCCCATGGTTGAAAGAGACTGCAATATATTCTCAACTTCCATAGAACACATTTAATTTTCCCCCATTCTTGACACAATGTTCTCTACAAGTCGACTACCCAATATTGAATTGTTTAATCCCTATGATTGGAAACCAACGGAAGATACTTCTATGATTATTATTAATTTCTTCATCCTTTATATGAGACATGTCAATGACTCCAGGAGACCTCTTAGCATGAAATTGTTCGACATAGAATGTCATCGAATGAGATTTCCATGAAGATTTCATTCCAATGGTCTATAGTTCATCCAATGATTGCTCAAAAGAAAATGAGGAACCATCCATCAGGAATTCCCTTCAATAGTACCTTTCAAAGAGACAATGGAACTGATGTAGTGACTTGTGGAGTGATTTTTTATTTTCCAAAGGTTGCATAGCCACACTCTTAGGTGATTTTCCTGAGGCATGAAAATGCGACCTCTCAACCTAGGTGGGAGTGAAACTTACTGAAAGTAGCATGGTCGGAGCATATAGCTGGTCGCACTCCTAGCAAGCTCACCTAAGGTGTTATAACATGACCCAGTGAGTTAGGTAAAAGTTCAACCTCTTGGAGGTCACCCTGTCACAACATAACATAGGTCACATCATTTGGTTGCTTCCAAAGCTCTACAACCTCTGCCTAGTCGCACTTGAATGAGATTGCATTTCATCCTTTGCTTTCCCGAGACCTTGTAGTGCAACCATGCGACCTAGGAGGGATTGTGACCTCTGGAGATTACATAGTCTCAATTCTCAAATAGGTGATGCTTTTAGTTGGAATTCCAGGCCGTGAATTTACAACCAATGTGGCAACACTCTTCAAATGGAATGGGTGTCGCAAGATCGCAGCTAAGCCAGGTTACGTCGATCATCGGGTTTTGCATCTGTGATTAGTGATAGGGGCGACCTCACGAGAAAGTCACACAACTGCATGGAATATCTGGTCGCATAGTCATCAACCCTCTCCATGTGTGACTTTGCGACTTCTAGACGATTGGTGGAATGTGGAATCTTTCTGAAACCTCAACATGATATGGTTAGGTGATTTTACCAGGATTTTAATGTGTTTCTTCCTTTTGTTGCACAACATTGTATTTCCATAAAATACGTTGACTTACATATATAACAATTTATCATAGAATATATCTTCCCCCTATGGCCTCCCCTTCATCCTTTGTGTGAAGTATAAACCCAGTCAAGTTATGTCTAGTTTCCTTATTGAAATGAAAAAAGATGTGTATGGTTCACTTAGTGAAACGCCCACACACTTAACCCGTTATTAATACAATGATTTTTGGATTCAATTATATCCCCATCTCTTTCAAGTATGGAAATCTATCAGAATGATAAGGCAAGTGTGCCAATATGCTTGGTCAACTGTTTGGAATTTGTTCGATCAACAGAACCGAGCAGATCGAAGTTGTCTTTCTATAAGAAAGAACTCTTCATCGTGTCGCACAGGTGTCCTTTTATTTTTCGTTATCCAAATAATAGTGGGTGATCATGGAGATAATAGTATACCCATTTATACCTCACTTGCCTGCTTGATCCATTCCGCAAATGGAGGTTTTAGTTATCACTAAACCATTCACCTTGCAATAGGTCATTCCTTCGATAGGTTAGGAATTATGCAAGGTTTACGGTTTGAAAATTCTTTTGTCGACACCCCCTTGCATTGCTAAAATCCCCTAATTGATAACGATTTGTGGCACGAATTTTGTGGGGTGCATCCACCCTCTTCATGTTTCTCCCATAGGAAATTGATACGTAGCACCGACCACAAATTTTAAGACATTCACTATGTCATTACCATCCTTAGAATAAGTTCCCACTTACTTTTGAGACAGTGTTTTGATGTGAATGTAAGATATCGCCTTGGTGCCAAGGCCTCCCACTCTGTCGCACAGGTATGGCAATTACTAAAAATCCCCAGGATGAATCTTTAGATGAAAATGCGACCATAAATTTGTCCTTGGGCATCACAATCCTTTCCTTGGGTGTTTGGTTCTTAGTGAAACCCTTCGTTGAGAAACATTGATAGATATGCCTTTAACCGATCCATAATCATTCTATTTGGAGTCTTCAAGCGTATCTTTGAGATTACCTACCCATGTGTATGCATGACGTGGAGGTTCTTTGAGAAGTGTCATTTTAATGCGGTGCTAACGTATGTGAGGCCTTAAATGTGAGTTTCGTCATGCTATCGTTTGACCCTTCGTTGGATATGTACACATATGAGCCTTCATTCTAATGTAACATTGATGTGTGCCTCCCTATGCATCTTGTGATGAGCCAAGACTGAAATGAGTTGTCAATAGGCCCTTTAGCTTTTCTTTAGAGTCATGAGACCATACCATGCTTTGGAAATGACTTCAAAGGACCCGACTAGTTTCATTTCAGGGTATTGTTAGTGTAGATACCACATCGATCGATGTGTATCCGTTCTCACTCCATTTAATGCCATTTAATTCCCTTCATCATAATATAAGCCACCATATTTATGTTAAGGTATTATTCAATGATATTGTTACAAATGTATATGGCCTCTTCAACTAATTTCTTGAAAAGAAGATGGAATGAAAACAAGTTAGCTTACAATATCAATATTTTCATGTGAGAGCATGAAAGCAAATAGATAATAATGAAACATAATTTATTCAAGGAGCATGAACCTTAGGCAACTCGAATTAAGATGTTATTGGTGGCATGGGTTGAGTAATTCATGCTTCAAATTTTCTTCTTGAGATGATTTCTGAACTAGACATTAATGGAACCACCAATCGCCAGCGATTTTAATATTTGTGCTTCCCATGGGGATGATGTATTATAGAGCGAGTGCCTTGAAGCATTAGTGGCCTTGTGTCATGAGGGGTGAGGATTTTTATTTATGTAAACCTAGGGTTTCGAGGATGAAAGGGGAAGACAACATTATTTTGACCTATAAATCAGATGTTGAGATGGGTCCCGGGGGGGAAAACCATGAATCTAAGGGAATATGATATGCAATGACTCATCCCATGATGTCAAACAATGTCGATGAGAATGCATCCTCTCTTTCAATAATTTAGGGTTTCTCCCAAACCTTATTATGTTCAACATTGAAAGTGAGGTTGAAGTCTTTTTTGTCCACACACAGTGCCACCATTGTTTGAAAGGCATATTACATAGGGACAATCTCCAAAGTCATGGGAAAGAAATCAAACCTCAAAAACCTTAATGCATTGGTAGGGTCAATGTGTGAGAAAAATAATGGAAAACAAATGTAATATATGTCACACAATTGCACGGGCGAGTGCATCGGAAAGGTACAATAGGAACAGGTCATGGGGAGACAACTGGAGCATAACCTTAATGTCTTGAGGCGATCATAGGGGTCCCAAAATTTCTAATATGTCCAAAAAATTTGGGTGTTGTTGTAGCGGCTACAATAGTAGGAAAATACCCAATGGTTTCTACTGGAAATAGTGCTTGAGATCTTAGCCATTGAAAATAGCATGATTAGTCCTCCCATCTAAAGATTTCAGTTTGTAAGAATGGCGGGAAAACTTTTCAAGTATGATGTAAGGTCCAATCCATAGAGATTGAAAGTTAGTGTGTTTTACTTTCTCTTCATGGGACTTGTCCCACTTCAATACTAGGTCTTCCACACCAAAGTATTTGTTCCCTGTAGACCTCTTGTCAAACTAATGCTTGGTTTAGAGTTTGTTTATTGCAAAATTTTCCTTTGCTTTGAGCCTTTCTTAATCTAGCTTGAGAAGGGTATATATCCTACTCTGAACAAGAAGACAAGTTCTACCTTGAGAATCCTGAGAAAGTTGCAAGGTTGGGAGGTATATGTTCGGAGGAAGGATAGCTTATTTTCCATATACCAAGAAATGGGGATAATTATTCAAAGAGGGTTTGGGAGTGACACGTCATGCCATAGTGTGTTCACCAAGGAATTATGCCAGTTCTTTTTCTCAGAGAAAACAATTTTCTTGATAATACAAATTAGATTCTTGTTTGTAGACTCATCCAAATTGTTTCCCTGAGGGTAGTAATTTGATGTGTGATTTAAAACAACACCATTCTCTAATGAAAATTCATAAATATCAAATAGGGAAAGATAAGTTTTGTTATCAAAGACAAGTGATGTGGGAACGTCGAACCTGGTTATGATGTTTTGTCTGAGAAATTAGATGACTTCCTTATTGTTAACTTGTCTCAGTGGAACTAATTCAGTCCATTGAGTGAAATATTCAGTTGTGATTAAGATGTATCGGTGTTGCTTTGATGAATGAGTAAATATTTCACCAATAACATCCAATCCCCATTGTTGAAATGGTTCCTCAACTGTTATGGTAGAAATGGGGTGGCCAAATTCTTGTCACAACCAACAAATCTTTGACATACTTGGCACTTTCGAGAATAAATGTGAGCATCCTTAAATAATGTACACCAATACTGACTGGCCTTCATCACCTTATGAGTAGTGGTATAGCCTATGTAGTTCCCACCAGTTGGTCCATCACAACGATCTTTCAGTACCCTTTTTGAATATGGGGGCTCAAAACATCTGAGCAAGATGCCATTTTGGTGCTTTTGGAAAAGTGCACCATGCAAAAATTGGTAGGATAAATCTTTAGAGCATATTTCCCTCTTATGTTTGGTCGATAAATGCAAAGGCAATGTGTTGTGCTCTAAGTATTTCTATATATATGCATACCAAGGCATGTTTGCATTTGTAGCGAAAACTTGTTCATCATTATGCATTTCGATCTCTTCTTCCCACCCAGAAGAATAATCTTCTCGGGAATCAACTGCTTCTATTGGGAGCTGACAGAGAAAATGGCCTTTGATGGTGTGAACTAGCTTGAATTCAATATCATATTCTTATAAGTGCATCATCTAGTTCACCCTCCTCTTACCGAGCTCTTGTTGTACAAAGATTTATCTAACTGTTGAATGAGGCACATAGATGATACTATCAGATTTAAGGAAATAAGGCTTGAAATGAGTGAAAAAAGAGAATAAAAAAAATCTTTACCAAAATTTGGGTTGTATATTCCTTTAATTTGAGTAAAGGAATATATCTCTCTCTTATTGATCCACATCCAGGTGTGACAAAGGACCCTTCTAAGACCTTTTACTTTCGTGATGTGTAAAATTTCATTTTTAAAAGAACATAAATGAATAAATGTGCATGTTGTAAAGAAGAGGAACATGACAATCATCAGCATATGAAAACATAAGTCGTTGATAAAGGAGTTCATCCAGGAGGGACTACGTCTTCGGGCCTAGGTGTCAAGATGGTGTGGGCCGCTGCATTAAGTGTTGTCAATAGTGATGATGTACATGAGAGTTGATGTCGCTATCATACAAGGAAAATGCCCTGACGTAGGAGTGGCTCCAAGAGATGTTCCACTATAGGAACTCTCAATCAAAAGGACTACTATCAGTATGACACAAACTCATGCATGAGGATAATGTGCATCCCACCAACATGGCATAAAAGGGATCTCAATGCAAACATGCATGGAGACACATGAGTATCCCATCTACATAACGACAAAGGGATCTCAAATAAAGCATGACGAGTCATGACAACAAGTACATCACACAAATGATTCCGCGTCACATCAAGCAGGAATCATGAAGCAAAGTAAGAAGCAAGATCCCACATCAAACATCAAACTGGGATCTATGCAACACAATGCATAGCAAAAATAAGTACATGAACACTGCATATACCTCACATCTAGGGGCCATTTGAAGAAGCGGTGTCAAACTGCTGAAGCTATTCGAACCATTGATCTCATGGCATCAAATCACATGGAAATGACTATTCACACATGAATGTTAATACCTACACTCCACTTAGAAAAGTGGCCAAAAAATAGAATGAGCAAATGGAAAATCTGAATGCACCATCAGATTTATGGCGTCAAATAGTGCAAAATCAACTGTCCAATTTCTGAATTCTGAGAAAGTGAGAATCTGGTGCTCACAAAGTCTTTTAGATTCCCCCTAGATTCCTCAAAGATTCCCTCCTCTAGGTCCTCTAGAAATCTGTTGCTTAGATCAAAATTTAGACTGCGCCATCAGGTTCCTTGCAAAATTATGAGAAAATGAGTGTGAAGTTGGCTAAATTCTGACTTTAGCGAATTTGAGCCTCCAAGGAGTCTGGAAGATTCCCTCAAGATTTCTCAAAGATTCTCCTCCACTAGGAATCTACAAATTTTCTGCTCAGAGGGCGAATCCAACCTTGCCATAGCGTTCCTTGCGAAAATTTGAGAAAATTGACTATAAACATGGTTATATTTTGACAAAAATAATTTTTACCTCCTTGGAGAATCTTTGGGCATCAAAGAATATTCTGCCTCAAAATGCATGTCAAGGTTCTGTATCCTCTGTCTCGAAATTCGTGCCCTCTCTTGGTTCCTCCCTCTGCTCCCACACTTGAACAAATCATGGGTTTTAATATTTTTTTGGGCGGAGTGGACAACCATAGTTGGTTGGCACAGTGGTTAAGGCGGACTAAAGGAGGCGGAGATGTCGGGGGATCAAATCCCAACCCCTCCAAAATTACACATAACTATTTTATTTACGTCAAAGCCGTTACATAGGTTTTCTTTTTAAATCAAGTGTGGTTGCATTGAATGGTGCGTGGTTTTGGTATTAAATGTGATGTTGGTTGTGTATTACGATTGGCGTAATCCCATATGGTTTGGTTTGTTCTGTATATGGGGCTACCCGGTCCAAGCGGGTTCAATCCCTACTGGCCTCACTTAATTCATGGCACTCATTAATAAGGTTGTGGGTGTGATGTGGGTGGGGGGGGTCATGGCCTGCCACCACTTTAAATATTACTTTTTTTTTAATTCCCATTTATAAAAACAATTGGTGGCTTTTGGAAAATTCAAAAATTGGTCGTAGGAGTCATTTTAATGAGGCCACAATTTCACCCAGAAGTTGGCCGGAGTTGGCTGGATTTCTTCCGCTGGAAAACTTCCAAATTGTGTCTCCCTTGAGCTTGCCAAGTCACTCGGTCAACCCTGAACTTTGACTGCCTCTATCTTTCGCATACAAGCTCAGTTTGACGAACTGTTCACACTGTTGTGATCAAGACGACAATATCTACGCTCTGATACTAGTTTGAAAACATTCTGATCACTATGATTTTTGAGCTTTCATGAGCCCTCTTTGTCCTGTGTGCATATCTGCAGCCACCTGGATCAATCCTCTCCACTAAGGAGATTTTGGTCCTCCAAAAGCATGAAAAACAATCTGCAACTTTTATGTACCTTATCTGAATCACAAGTGCCCTGAAAGGTCTCGCTTCCATCTCCTTCACCTTTGTCCTTCGGAGCCTTAAGCGATGAGCCGACACCTGCAATCTCTATAACCTGTAATACATTGTTTTGCAAATTACATGCTTTTCTTACATGACCAACTAATGACCGAAGAATCCCACACTTGCCACGTGTTTATGACACATACTCGGTGGTCAAGCTTACATTGAAATGGAAACAATACCCCAGCTATGAAAACAAGGCCAACATCATTGTTGCTCCAACAAGTGATGGAAACACAACATCACTTTCATAGTGTAAAATGCAACTCAAAATAAGACTAGACATCATTGTTGTTGAACAAGTGATGGAAAACACATCATCACTCTTACATTTTAATATGCAATAAATGATTTACAAAAGCACGACCATGAAATGCTAACATATCTAGAAACCATTTTTCACTTATCAAGGTGAATGGGTCACCTCCTTGTGGCGATTTTTCTTGTCAAACAATTGTTTCACCTATTTTATGCACCGACAATTTGTCTTTAAGGCACTGCTCTAGACGGAGCCTCCAACAAGTGGCTCTTTGATGGCCACTTCTATGTAATGACTGCAATAGGTTTTCTTCCTCTAGATCTGCTTAACATGTTTCTTTACCTGCTAGTGAGAGGGCCTTTCAAGCCTCATCCTTTTGTGTGTTGCCATTGTTTTCCAACACTTAGCAAATGTATGTTTATGTAATCCACAAAGGGTGCATATTTTTCGATGCCATGTTCTTTGTTCATCATTAACAACATGATCATAATTGAAATGAACATTCACATGTCGAAAGTGGTTATACCTTTCCTTGTTGTCTCTGGTGTAAGTATGGCAATGAGAGCTTGCCTTAGATCTCTCCCTGCAATGGGCACTGCCAGGGGATGATGGGGATGGGTTCCCATCATTCTCTTTCCTCGACGATTTCGATGAAGTCTTTGAAGAATCTGACATCTTTGAGCATTCTCCTTTAGTGTATTTCAAGCCTACAAATTGAGGTCTCGGCACAACCTCCAATGGTTGAGTTATGCCTTGGTTATTAACACCAAGTTTTTCTTGCTCCTTGTACCTCATCCTTGTAAGGAGCTTCATGTTTGTCCCCATAATTGGGATCTCCAAATCTCTAATAGAAATCATACTATGTGACGACGAAACTGAAAGGAAATCAACATCTTTTACCTCCTATGTCGATTTGGAACGAACTGATGAGGGCTGCTCATCATCTATTTTTGAAGGTTCGCTAATTGTCATGGCGCATTCCCCAACTTCCTTTCTAACATATCCAAGTCTTGTTCGACATGGTAATTCCTCTACTTTGATGGGGTTGATAATGCCTTGGCCATTGATGCCCAAGCCCTTTCCTTCGTACCCCATTTTCTTCAATAGTTTAGAGCCAATTCCTGTGGTATGATTTTTGAAAATAGTGAAATCATCATCAGGACTCATACATGAATTCAGAGAATTACTTTTTACCTCACATGGGTCACGTTGTAGATTTTCCAAGGCCTCATCCTTTGCTTGCAGTTGTCATAGCAAATTATGTTTCTCCTCTTTCTCTTCATCTAAAAGAATATTCAATTTAGCGTTATCATTTTGAAGACTTTGGTTGTTGTGCTTCAGTTCTTCTAGGGCCTCTTCCATGGCTTGCAACTGAAGTTGCAATCGCTCCTTTTCCTCTGTCTCTTTCTGTAGAGTTTCATACATTATTTCCACCCATTTGGAAATTATGAGCATGGTCTCGTACATCACTTTTTCATCCTCTGCCACTTCACGTTCCATTGTTCACGCTTTCAATTCACATCCATGCAAAGACCGCTCCGATACCACTTGATCCAGGTCTGGGTGTGACAAAGGACCCTTCCAAGACCTTTTACTTTCGTGATGTATTTAAATTTCATTTTTAAAAGAACATAAATGAATACATGTGCATGCTGTAAAGAAGAGGAACATGACAATCATCAGTAAATGAAAACATAAGTCGTTGGTAATGGAGTTTGTCCAGGAGGAACTATGTCTTTGGGCCCCGGTTTCAAGATGGTATAGACTGTTGCATTAAGTGTTGTCAATAGTGATGATGTACATAAGAGGTGATGTCACTATCATACAAGGAAAATGCCCTCACACAGGAGTGGCTCCAAGAGATGTTCCGCTACAGGAACTCTTAGTCAAAAGGACTCCTATCAGTATGACACAAGCTCATGCATGAGGATAATGAACATCCCACCAACATGGCATAAAAGGGATCTCAATGCAAACATGCATGGAGACACATGAGTATCCCATCTACATAACGACAAAGGGATCTCAAATAAAACATGACGAATCATGACAACAAGTACATCACACAAATGATTCTGTGTCACATCAAGCAGGAATCATGAAGCAAAGTAAGAAACAGGATCCCACATCAAACATCAAACTGGGATTTGTATAGCACAATGCATAGCAAAAAGAAGTACATGAACACTGCATATACCTCACATCCAGGGGCCATCTAAAGAAGCAGATGTCAAACTGCTGACGTTGTTCGGACCATCGATCTCATGGCACCGAATCACATGGAAATGACTGCTCTCACATGAATGTTGACACCTGCACTCCACTTAGAAAAGTGGCCAAAAAATAGAATGAGAAAATGGAAAATCTGAACACACCATCAGATTTGTGGCGTCGAATAGTGCATAATCGACTGTCCAAATTCTGAATTCTAAGAAAGTGAGAATCTAGGGCTCATAGAGTCTTTTAGATTCCCCGTAGATTCCTCAAATATTCCCTCCTTTGGGTCCTATGGAATCTACTTCTCAGATCAAAATTTCGACTGCGTCATCAGGTTCCTTGCAGAATTATGAGAAAAATGAGTGTGAAGTTGGCTACATTCTGACTCTGGCAAATTTCAGCCTCCAAGGAATCTAGAAGATTCCCTCAAGATTCCTCAAAGATTCTCCTCCATTAGGAATCTGAAAATTTGCTTCTCAAAAAGTGAATCCAACCTCACCATAGCGTTCCCTACGAAAATATGAGAAAATTGACTATAAACTTGGTTATATTCTGACAAAAATAATTTTTACCTCCCTCGAGAATCTTCAGGCATCAAAGAATATTTTGCCTCAAAATGCACGTCAAGGTTTTGTCTCCTTTGTCTCGAAATCTGTACCCACTGCTGGTTCCTCCCTCTGCTCCCACACTTGAACAAATGACGGGTTTTAATATTTTTCTGGGTGTTATGAAACTAGCTCACAAAAAGATAGGAAAGATAGTTGAACGCCTTAGAATTTAGCCTCTTCGAGGGGGAAACCTCCTTTACATTACACAAATGAACAATTCTTGGATGATTCAAATGACGAAACCTCCTTTCTATATATAGGAGTCTAAGGAGTCACAGAATATCCCATCCGACCTAACAATAATAATATAAAGCCACAAAAATAACAATAGAGGGTTTCTATGGGGCACAGTAATAACAATATGGGGACAATAGGGGCACAACAATATTAATAAGGGATACAACTACAATAGTGATGGGGGCATCACTAGTATTATAGGGACCTAACATTCCCCTCCTTCAAAAGAGTGTTGTCCTCAACGCTTGAGTAGTTCTCGATGCTTCTATATAAAATTCTCATCCTCCCATGTGGAATCTTCAGCGGATAAGTTCTTCCACTTGATGAGATACTCCGAAATGGATCAATTTTGTAGCTGTCAAGTTCTTGTTTCTATGAATTCTTATGGTTCCAATATAATTTTTCCTTCCTCATCAATTTCTGGCAATATTGTTTAAACTGGGAGCTTGTCGCCTATAACCTTCTTTAAACATGAAACATGGAAAACTGGGTGCACTCGAGAAGTTGTAGGAAGCTCTAATTTGTATGCCATAGTACCAATCTTTTGCAACACCTTGTATGGACCATAATACTTTGGTGATAATTTATTATCCTTCTTAGCTTGCTTGAGGGACATTTGCTTATATGGTTGTAGCCTTAATAATACCCAATCACCTACATCAAAACTTCTTTCACTGCGATGTTGATATGCCTGTTGTTTCATTCTATTCTGTGCCAACACGAGGATATGCTTTAAGAGTTGGAGGACTTGTTGTTGATGTTCAATGTGATGTTCCACTGCTTGAACCTTAGAATTGTCTCTTAAATATGATGTGATGGATGGTGGCTGATACCCATAAAGTGCCATAAATGGGGTCATTTATGTTGTTGTATGGAAGGAAGTGTTATACCACCATTCAGCCAGAGGCAACCATTTTGCCCATTGTGTCTGTTTATTAGATACAAAGCAAAGAAGGTATCCTTCCAAACATTTGTTTACTATCTCAGTTTGCCCATCAGATTGAGTATGATAAGATGAGCTATGAGCTAACTGAGTACCAAGACAATAAAATAATTCTGTCCAAAAATTTCTAGTGAAAATGGGATCTCTGACACTTACAATAATCTTTTGGTTTCCATGTATCTTTTGATTTGTTTCCATAAATGCCTTAGAAACTGTATTGGCTTTAAATGGATGTGATAATGCACAAAAGTGTGCATACTTGGTAAGTTTGTCAACTACCACCATGATGACACTCTTTCCCTCAGACTTGGGTAAACCTGTGATAAAATTCATTGAAACCTCCTCCCAACATTGGCTTCGAATGGATAAAGGTTGTAATAGACCCGATGTCTTAATTGTTTCAACTTTATTCTATTGGCAAACCAAACATTCCGCCAAAAAATTTTGAATATCTGATTTAAGGCCCTCCCAAAAAAAATCTTTCTTAACCATGTGGTAAGTTTTTAAAAATCCCGAGTGCGCTCCTAAGGGTGAAGAGTGCAATTCCATAAGAATCTTTTGTTTTAGTTGGGAATTCTTACAGAGGTATAAGTGATCTTTGAACTTGTTGTTCCCTACAAAACCCCTCATTTCATATCATTATCCCAAAACTATAATATGAAATGGGTCCCTTTTAATTTTAATTTTAATTGGTATCAACTTAGTTTTATTCAAAAAGGTCCGAAAAAATAAAATTAAGCATTACCAAAAAACCTTTTCAAACAAACCAATCAAAATCATTACCTATAAATGATTAATTTTTTGTCATTGCGATAAAGCGATCGCAAGATCGCATATCGCAATGACAAAGGGAACACAACTTAAGCACCCATTGGTTTTCTCCGGTGCGAAATCGCAATCAGATATCGGCGATAATGAACTAGCACAATAAAGCTCCCTTTTGCTCCGATGCAATGCAATATCGCTATTGGATATCGGCGATAATGAACTAAGCACACTAAAAGCTCCCTTTTGCTCCGATGCGATATGATATCGCTATCGGTGATCGGAAATCGACTATGCATTCTTTTAAATTGCCCCACTCACTACTCTTGACGCGATGTGATATCACTATCTGTGATTGGGAATTCCAAATGGAACCAATATAACGATTTATGATTTCCCCCGACGCCCAATTGCGATAAAGCCAAAAAGCGCAGATTCCAAAGGAAATCTTAAAGCGGGTTTAATACGATTTATTTGTATTTAAGGCCTTATCTTCCGAAGAGCCATTCATCCGCGATTAACTGCCAGAACACCCAAGGCAAGCTTCAAATAAATGATTCAGCCATTAATCAAATTGCTGGGCATTGATAGGATTGACAGGTCTTAACGGCCATTTAATGAAACAGTAAGCCTGAGATCTTTTTACAGATTTTATCTGAGGCCACCTTAAGTTAATCATTCGCATGCATTCATCGATATATATCTCAGTAATATTTGATTTACGCTATCATTTTCTGTATTACATCCATTCTCATCTCTATGCAGAGTTCTTCCGAAGTAACAGATTTAAGCAGAATGGGGACGAAGTCTAAGAAAACCACAATGGCTTCCGCTTCGTCGCCCACAGGGCAACCTGTTTTTGATCCAATCACTAAAAAGAAAGGGCTAATATCGGACACTACATGCCTAGGACTTGTCAGAACTACTTGGCAAGGCACCTATAATCTGATCGAAGCCGAAGAGCCAAGGGTGACAGCAATACAAGTCTCAGCTGACAGCACTAGCAAATCCGAGGCTAATCTAAGCGATTTAGCCAACTCTTTTCTTCATCAAATAACAGCTCGGGAGAAAATCCTCCCATATACATATGTGTTTAGATGGGTGATTTAGGAAATCCCAATTACCGACAGAACTTTCAGCATCACAGATGGGAGAATTTTTGGTTCCTTTCGAGCCGAGGATTTAAGGAAAATGTATCATTTGCCGGTGGCAGAGAAGAAATATAACACGACATTCGTGGAGAAATTCCTAGCTGAGAATGAGACTGAATCCGAACCCATTCTAGGTTGGAGACAAAATCCAGCAAGGCACAAGCACGAATCTTCAGGTAAGTACTCAGCCCATTCTCTATGTTCTCCTTATTCCTATGCTGGGATAATCATGTGCAGGTTGTGGGGATTACATGATTCCACCAATTTTACCATAGAAATGGTCCCCTTAATGGAGGCGACATGTAGTGGTGAAATAATGGATTGGGCAGATATACTGTCCGATAAGTTAGCATCCGCAATTCTTGAGTTTAGATTCAACTCCCACGTCATTGAAAGGTTTATTCCCCCATTTTACTATAGTGCCTATGTATTAGATGTCTTGTGTTTTAATTCTGAATTTCCTGTGCTCGGATGGAGGTGGACGTCGCAAGACCCCGCACCCATTCACATATACCATCAAAATTTGTGGAAGACCAACTACAAACACCATTTGTATCAAATCTGCAACGGCTTCATGTTGCCCATTCATTATTCTATTTTCAATAAGCCTGCCCCTAAGATCTCCTACCAAACAGGGGTTGATTTAACATCCATAGGAATTTGGTTCGGGGAGGAAAAGTTCACTTATATCAGAGTTTTTGGCAGTCAAGCCAAGCCCCACGTTCTTCCTCTATACATCCCCGATAAACGACTGGCCAAAGAAATAGCTTATCAGATCATCTCCGATGGGGTTACAAAAACTCTGAAGAAAGCTAAGAAGCACGTCTGGCCCTCTTTTCCTTTGAGAATTGGTATCTACACTATGCATGATTTCAAACCTGCAGAGAAAGAATCTGATAAAATAAACTCATTAACCCTGGCAACTCTACCGATCAGGCGATTTGATCCAAACAAAGTTTCCTATAATGCACTCAAACATGCCAAATTTACCAAGTTCGAGCATAAAGAAGACAGATTTGAGGACTTGTTCGCATCAGCCGAGTCAATGTATCAAGTTAAATCACTTGCCATACTTGAATACAATGATGAGGGACTAGTTGAATTCAACAGACTTAGAGAGCAGAGGTTGCAAACTCTGCCTCTAGATCTGTTAGCGAAGACTCCAACAACAGAATCAAGCGAGCCTGAGCAGCAACTTGATAAAGAAATTCCTGTTACATCAAAGAAATAGGAGGAAGTGCATGAGCAAAGACAAGAAGAGACCCAGGTGAAAGAGCAAGAATAGAGTAGTTTAAATGTAAATGAAGATACACAGATTGATCCGAAATTGCTCCAGGAATGGCAGAAATTTAATTCGATTGTCGACAATCTCGAATGCTCTAAAGATGAAGAGACTTCAAAAGAAGTCAATACACAAGAGGAAACTTCAAATAAGGTTTCAGGTGAAACCAACGACCCACCCAAATCAAAAGAAGTGGAAATAATCCCAAAGGATCCTTCCGGCGAAGTTATTTTACAGATTGAAGAGATTCCTCCCTTGGATGTCTTCTATATCCCAAGGCATAAAGTTGTAGTGAAACGACAGAGGAAGAGGAGAACGACTGATCAACCTTCTTTATTCCCATAGCAAACAATAACGGGCAATGTGCTATGGAAAGAGGAATTTGACCCCTCTGATGATATAGAAATATGCTGGAGCTTATTCGGCAGCGACAATAGACAAAGAATTGGAGGTGAGTAGTTTATTGAAGACAAAAGATCAGGATATCTTTTCATTATAGGTGCAATTATCAGAAGCATAGCAAAAGGCAGAGCAGGCAGAACAACAATTGCTAGTACAACAACAAATAAACAATCAGCTGACTAAACAATTGCAGGAAGAAAAACAGAGGATTGTCGACAGTGCAGTCCAAAAGAAAAAGGAGCTATTAGAGGCATTGGCGCAACTAAAAGCATCAAATGAACAAATGCTAAAATCCAAAGATGAGCAGATCGCTCAATTATCAGCTCAACTTGAGCAAACAAAAAAGCTCCCACAGATAGATGAGTTTAAAGCAGAGGCATTTCAATTAAAAAAAGGATTGATAAATCAGATGAAGCTTTTGTGTCAGCAAATCACCCAGGCAGAACCATTATGCGACTTAGCGACATCCATAAGTGAGAAAGTAGAAAAGGCAAGGACAGATTTGGATCAAGCCGAAGAAAAATTGACAAATTTTTTGGAATGGCAAGATACCGATCAGGGACAGGAAGCTAACCTACCAAGGATTCTAGAATCGCACAAAGAAATATTATTTATAGAATGGCAATCTCAGTTAATGAAGGCAGAAAGAGCGATTTCAAGATGCAAGACAACCACTAGTAATTTGGTTGAATTGGTTAATAATACTCTTTACTTGTCTAACATGATTTCTCAATGTACTCCAGGCCAATTAACAGTGACGAAGATATTGGAGCAGTCATGTTACCCAGAGCTGGAGTAAAATGGAAGGTTAATTGCGGGGATTAACAGCTTGACATGGGATGCCTATTGGTTCTTTTTAGTGAAGCTGCACAGTCAGAGAGGCGCCCTCAAATTCCTCACATATGCGATCGGGTATATTATCCTCGATATTCACGATGCCACCTTTGCTGCCCAACTCAATTCTCACCTCAACAGACCACCCGAAGTGGAGTAAATGCTTGCGATAAGCCAGCTAAGGTTTAAAGGCAAACAACCTAAGTGATGATTCACATCGCTGACTGCCAGATCGCTGTCAAGAAGATAGTTATTATTAATTGATACCAATTAAGTAGGTTTTTGTTTTCATATATATTTTTAGTTTAGTAGTATTTATAGACCCTTTCATGCATTTAGAAAGGGTCGTAAAGTTTTGTATATGACTTAAACCATGAAGTTGCAGTATTGTACTTCAGGGATATTCTTTTATGAAACTGGACCAATCATTCGGATTTTGATAAGGAAGCTTTTATACAAATGTGCACTACTGTCTTTGTTTGAAAGCATTTCTGCGTTGAAGGAAGAATTTCAAATAGCGATTGATATTGGGATTGATTAGCAGCTCATATGGTACTATTATTTATGTCTGGACTCATTCTTGTTATATGAATTGTCATTTGATCACTCTTTCTATTATCGCATATATATATGTGTGTGTGTGTGTGTGTGTGTGTGTGTGTGTGTGTGTGTGTGTGTGTTTTAACATCATCCTTTATGCATTCCACTATTGGCTGTTTATAGTATGCTTTTCTTCCAATCATGTATGTATCGATGATATAAATGATAAATGCAGTAATCTTGTGTTAATCACTTTGTTTAACTATTTAGATGAGTAATATTTGAATAAATGAATATCTATGTTCATTTTACAGAGTCATATACATGCTTGTCAATAGACAAAGATCATTAAACGCTACATTTACAAAGAATAATTGTTCCCGGGATTAGTGTTAGTTCTCTTATTTTGTTGATAGATTAAGTTATTTGCCTGTCATTAGAATAGACAACCCATCACTCATCCACCTCTTTTATTCATTATTGGGAAATTGGTCCCATTATATCTAGTCGGAGCCACCATCCCAAATGAAAAAGGAGTTGTATTAAGGTCCGGACCGGGTGGTTATCCCCCAATGTTGTTGCAACGATTTTCAAGGCATCAACATTTCTGGTGCTGGAAGGAGGGCCATCCGCTATGAATGGAAAGTAAGCCAAAACCTACAGACGATTCAAAGAGTAACTCACCCTCCGCCTCTCCTTGAATCTCTCGTTTGCACCCTGAATCATCAGTATCCAGAGGAGACGAGGAAGAATCAACCACTACTGCTCAACTTTATCATACTTCAGAACACTTAAGTCCGGAGTCCCCTGAAGTTCAATCTATCATCCAGAAAATTCAAGGCTTCTCGATTTCACCTCCTAGATCTGAAGTATCACAAGGCAGTCAGACTTCGCAATTCCACTTACCTCCTCACCTTACCAAACTTCAAAGCGAAAAACTAGGTATTAAACCACCTGAGTTTCCTTTGCCCGAAAGGAAAAGGATTAAAAAGAGCGCTGAAGGTTTTGGTAGTGAAACCTTTTCTCCATCATCTTCCATTTCATCATCACCTGTGCGAAGTCAAACACCCACTTCACCACTACACATTGTTGTTCACCAAGGGACTTCACCTCCAACAACACAATATTTTCAGTCTTCATTTCCACCTCCCCCTCAAGCACCTGGAACACCAGAGGCAATCGCTGGTACTCCTAAAATGGCTCAAAGACCACGGAGAAGTCCTGTTGCAGTCACCATGCCTGCGCCTTTACATCCATTACCTGATTACCCTGAGAAATGGTTGCCAAAGTTCAATCCAGATGCCAGAACATCAGCAGAAGAACACATAAATAATTTTATGTTGTCAGTCAATTTGAAGGGAGTAACAGAAGAAGATGTTGTAGTTAGATTATTCCCTTATACATTACAAGAATCAACAGGATCCTGGTATTTTTCCTTACCTGCTGGATCCATCACCAGTTGGAATATCTTTCAGGAACAGTTTCTTACCAAATACGGCGATGATAGATCCTTGGCTACACTCGTCCATGACCTTTCCAATCTAAGGATCGAGCCAAGAGAACCCATTAATGAGTTTAACTCCCGATTTAACAAACTCTTGAACAAAATCCCTACCGATGATAAGCCAAGCGAACAAGTTAGAAACAAGTGGTATATTACAGCCTTACCCTCAAACATAGCCATTTTTGTGGATAGTGCTAAACAACCTACATTGGCCAAAAACATGAAAGAAGCCCTCGCTGTCGAAAAAAGTGTAATCGCCTTGGAAAAGAAAACTGCTCTAGAGGAAGGAAAATAGAAAAAAGTGTCCTTTAAGGATGATTCAAAGAAAAAGATCACTAAGGATCCATACGACATGGAGGGCCTTCAAAAAGTCCTCAAAACCATGTCAAACAAAATGGTTGAGATTAAGAAACAAGTAGCAGAGTCCTCAACAAAGAAACCTTATAGGAATTTCAAAAAACCTAAGTCCAAGCCTCCAAATGTCATATCTTATGCAGATTCGGATCCTGAGGGAGAAGAAGAAGAAGAAACAATTACAATATCCGAAGAATTAGAAGAAGAGGAAGTCATTGAATGCCATGGGATGTGGGACTTTATACTCCCTAATTCTAATACTGATGCTGAGCAAGAAGCCTTTCCCGTGATTACAAGGAGTAAAGCTACTCCCGAACCTGTTCAAGCCAATTCAAAGAAAAGGAGTGCTGGTACCAATACTACAAAGGAAAAGGTACCCACAAGGAAGCCAACCGCAACAGTATCTCAGAATCGGCCGTCATCCTCCAATATACCTTCCTCATCTAAGACATCGGTAGTATCTGATTCGATGGACTATAATATTATTGATGAAATGAAGAAAACTAAGGCAAACATCACCATGTTTGAACTTAGTAAATTAAAGCATCAATAAAAATTACTTCTCAAAGAACTTAATGCAGTTCCTTCTCCACCTCTTCCCGGTACTAAAGCTACAAGCGATTCAGGACAACCACCTTCTGGTAGAGTTGAGGAAACTGATACAATTTTGATTGGAGATAGATCAAATTCCCATACTCCTCCTTTCCTATTAACATATGAAATTTACAATCGAAATCTACATAACTACTTAATTGACTCTGGGCATCATCTAATATAATGCCTGCTTCAGTTTGTTCTAAACTGAACATAGTACCCCAAAAATCTTCAATTCACATTGTGCAGTTAGATAGAACTAAAGTGCAAGTTTTAGGGGAAATAAACTCCGTTACAATCAGGTTATCGGTGGATCCAGGAATAGTCCAAAGGATTGATATCCTAGTCACTGATATACCTGAGTTCTATGGGTTAATTTAAAGTAGGGATTGGTCAGAAAAGCTCCATGGGTATATTTCCACCGATTGGTCCCACATGTCGCTCCCCTATAAGGGCAAGCCGAATCAAATAAAGGTCGATCGGGAGAAACATATTACCCACACTATTACAAAATTTGAACAAGAAAATCAACCAATTGCGTTCAACAACAATATCTTAGGAAATTATTCTTCTGAGTCATTTTTCAGCAATTATATTGCCCATCCATCTCTGTTCTCGGTAAACAATTTCCCATCACAAATTGAAAACTTTTCGCAGACTAATAGGTCTAAATGTGTTAATGTTACTGAGAATTTTGTAATTAAGATTGTAGACAATTCTTTATTTTTGTCTTTATATTTTGATGGATCCAAGTCTAGTGAAGGATCAAGAGCAGGATGTATTTTGGTTAGCCCACAAGGAAAAAAAACAATGTTGTCCTGCAGGCTAGAGTTTGAATGCACCAATAACACAACTGAGTACGAAGCATTAGTCCAAGGATTATATAAAGCAATTGGCCTCAAAGTCCAATACTTGAAAGTGTTTGGAGATTTTGAGATTTTGTAAAATAGGTAAGGAATACAATTCATTGCCTTTCGAACCATCTCAAACATTATCAATCACTAGTACAAGAGCTCACCTCCCACTTTTTAGCATTCAATATTTCTTCCATTCCCAGGTCTCAAAATTCAGCAGCCGACTTGCTAGCCAATGTCGCTACCAAGCTCCTCCCTTCTGAAGACTATAGCCCAAATAGATTTTCAGTAGAATTTCTTTTTAGGCCATCAATTCCTAACAATGTAACTAATTGGAGAGTATTCAACCACGATGAAGACATTTTACAGTTCTTAACCTCCGAAAAATCCTATGATAATCAAATCATTGAGGAAGACGAACATGATATTCAAATGTGAGGTAAACATGAAGAAAAATCAATCCCAAAGCATGTGGTGAAGTTTGAGGATCTTTACGATATTAAAGACATGTTTAAACCTGTGTCCAATACGAAGCTCCAGAGCTCTACCTTAAGGTTTGAATTGATAAACCTTGGCACTTAACAAACTCCTCAAAACAATAATTTAGGATTAGGACTTTCCATGGAGGAAAAGAAAGCATTCATTAGACTGTTACGCAAAAATAAACATGTTTTTGCTTGGAAATATGATGATCTAAAAACGTATGATACATCCATTATCCAGCACACTATTTCGATGCTTCCCGAATAGAAACCAGTTCAACAAAAGTTGAGAAAAATACATCCAAACTTAGAGAGTCAAATAAAATCGAAACTCAATAAACTCTTGAAAGCTAAGATTATTTTTCCCATTCCGCACTCAAACTCGGTCTCCAATATGGTACCAGTCATAAAGAAAAATGGAGACATAAGGATTTGTATTGATTTCAGAAATTTAAATAAGGCGAGTTTAAAAGATAACTTCCCATTACCCACTATGCAGCAGATACTCCAATCAGTGGCAGGCTCAGAGTTAATGTCCTTTTTGGACGGTTTTTCAGGATATAATCAAATTTTGGTCCATCCTGATGACCAACTCAAAGCCACATTCAGAACAAAATGGGGAACGTATGCATATCAGAAAATGCCTTTCGGACTTATTAATGCATGAGCCACTTTTCAAAGAGCAATGGAGATCGCTTTCAAAGGGTTAATTAACAGAACAATAGTCGTCTACTTAGATGATATTACTATATTTTCTAAAGAGAGATCCAATCACTTGCATGATTTAAATCAAATCTTTCAACGCTACAAGAAATATGGTATTTCTCTTAACCCTAAAAAATCCTTTTTCACTCTTGATCAAGGCAAGCTCCTAGGCTTTATTGTTTCTAAAGCTAGCATTTATATTGATCCAGACAGGATTAAAGAACTCTCTGAAATACCTTTTCCTCACAATAAGAAATCCATGCAGTCATTTTTAGGCCAAACCAATTTTGTTAAGATATTCATTCCATACTTTTCTCAAATCATTTTTCCACTTCACACTACGATTAAGAAAAATTCAGTCTTTAAATGGGGATCGGCAGAAAAGGAAGCGTTTGAATTAATCAAACAATCAATAATCAATGCCCCCACTTTAAATAACCCTAATTTTTCTAATCATTTTACATTTTATACCATCGCATCCGATTTCTCTTATGCTGCAGTACTCACACAGATCAACAATCACAATTTGGAAGCACCCATTTCATTCTATAGTTCAAATCTCCAGGGTGCTGAACTAAACTAATCCAAAGTAGAAAAACAACCCTTTGCTGTATATAAAGTTGTTAAACATTACAGACCCTTCCTTTTAAAATCCCATACAAAAGTTATAGTTCCTTTCCCTTCAGTAAGGCAACTATTAATCCAAAGGGAATTGGGAGAAAAAAGGGCAAACTGGATAACAACACTTCAAGAATACGACCTAGAAATCAAGCCAGAAAAGATTGTTAGAGGCCAAGGTTTTTGCAGGTTGTTGGCAGGAGCATCCAACATTCCAGAATCAAGTGATACTGATCAATTTGAAGCGATCAACCAGATAAGTATCGTTGACTCTGAATCACAATATGCTGATTTAATATTTTATTTGAAAAATGGATATGCACCTCCCAACCTGTCTTACAAAAGCAAAAGGGCCATAAGATTGAAAGCAAACATTTTGACCATTATTGATGATGTGATTTTTAGGCAAAATCATGATTCAGTTTTATTGATATGCCTTGAAAAACCTGAAGAACAAAAGTTTTTGCAGGAATTACATGATGGACCAGCAGGAGGCCACTTTGGAGCTGATACAACAGCTCACAAAATCATCCACGCTGGATACTATTGGCCCACTATGTTTAGATATGCTCATGAATATGTAAGGAAATGCCGAAATTGTCAAACTTCAAGTGGAAGACAAAGGAAATCAGCCTTCCCTCTGCAACCGGTCAACATTGAACAACCATTTGAGCAATGGGGATTGGACATTATTGGAGAGATTACCCCAAATTCTTCCAAACAGCATAAGTATATCCTTACCGCTACTGATTACTTTACCAAGTGGGTTGAAGCGATTCCTTTAAAGACAACAAATTCTGAAGCTATTATTGAATTCATAGATCAATTCATCATTACCAGGTTTGGTGTCCCGAATGCTCTTGTTTTTGATAATGCATCTTACTTTTCAAGCAATGCTATGTTTGATTTCACAATTAAAAGAGGATTTAAACTCAAATACTCTGCTAATTATTATCCCCAGGGCAATGGCTTAGCAGAATCTACAAACAAAAATCTGATTAAAATTATTAAGCGAACTATCGAACAGAATCATAAGAACTGGCAAAAATCTTTAATATTTGCATTATGGGCTGATAGGATAACGCAAAAATCTTCTATAGGTTCTTCTCCGTTTAAACTTGTGTATGGAAAAGAAGCAGTGCTACCAATAAATCTTGTCCTCCCTTCTCTAGCCCTAGTTCAATTTATTGAAGAAAGCCCTTCTTCTTCTTTACAACTTAGACATGACCAAATTATAAAATTAGAAGAAGAAAGAGAAAAAGCCAAAGTCACTCATGCGAAAAATCAGCAGATCATCAAGTCATCATTTGATTCACTTTCATCCGGTTCCAAACAATTTGAAGTCGGTGATTTAGTTCTGAAATGGGACAAAGCCCATGAAGATAAGGGAAAACACACCAAGTTTCAGAAGATGTGGCTTGGACCATTTCAGATCTCTGAAAAGATAGGCCATTCGACCTTCATATTACAAGATTTATCAGGATTGAGAGATTCTCTCCCTATTAATGGCCTTATCTTAAAAAAAATTCTTCAATTGAGGAGGTAACCCCTTCTCCTTTTAATATCATTTTTGTAGTTTGTAGGAGCAATAGAAAATAAAGTTGTGAGGTATCTTCCATTGACCTTTGTTGTACTTAAAGAGTTGTTCAAAACAAGTAGTGTGATATTTACTTTTAAAATAATAGAAGTCTTAAACAAAAGGAATGATTTCTAGGAAATTAGATATAATTGCATTCTGAAACTACACTGCAATCTTAGTGAACCCCTCTCAAAGTTTATAAATATTGTAAATATTTTTAGATTTTCAAATTGGTCACAAGAAGGTTATCAATATCAAAATAGAAACTAATCCAATTTCAACATCTCCAACTCTTACCTTGTCATCCTTTTACTCTTAAGGAGGAAATTGTCTATCCCACTCACCAAAGCTTGTGGTTACTCAGAATGTAATTCCAAGAATACTGGATACAAAAGATAAGAAG
This sequence comes from Pinus taeda, assembly GCA_000404065.3. Taxonomy (NCBI): domain Eukaryota; kingdom Viridiplantae; phylum Streptophyta; class Pinopsida; order Pinales; family Pinaceae; genus Pinus; species Pinus taeda. The sequence continues at coordinate 190,609 of APFE030905413.1, forward strand.
TCTTATTACAAGCCTGTTTACCATGTTCATAGGGAAATAGTTTAGCCGACATTAACGCCCTCCCAAAAAAAATCTTTCTTAACCATGTGGTAAGTTTTTAAAAATCCTGAGTGCGCTCCTAAGGGTGAAGTGTGCAATTCCATAAGAATCTTTTGTTTTAGCTGGGAATTCTTACAGAGGTATAAGTGATATTTGAACCTGTTGTGCCCTACAAAACCCCCCATTTCATATCATTATCCCAAAACTATAATATGAAATGGGTCCCTTTTAATTTTGATTTTAATTGGTATCAACTTAGTTTTATTCAAAAAGGTCCGAAAAAATAAAATTAAGCATTACCATAAGACCTTTTCAAATAAACCAATCAAAATCCTTACATATAAATGATTAATCTTTTGTCATTGCGATAAAGAGATCGCAAGACCGCATATCGCAATGACAAAGGGAATACAACTTAAGGACCCATTGGTTTTCTCCGATGCGAAATCGCAATCAGATATCGGCGATAATGAACTAGTGCAATAAAGCTCCCTTTTGCTCTGATGCAATGTGATATCACTATTGGATATCGGTGATAATGAACTAAGCACACTAAAAGCTCCCTTTTGCTCCGATGCAATGCGATATCGCTATCGGCGATCGGAAATCGACTATGCATGCTTTTAAACTGCCCCACTCGCTACTCCCGACGCGATGCGATATCGCTATCGGCAATCGGGAATTCCAAATGGAACCAACATAACGATTTATTATTTCCCCCGACGCCCGATTGCGATAAAGCCAAAAAGCGCAGATTCCAAAGGAAATCTTAAAGCGGGTTTAATATGATTTATTCGTATTTAAGGCCTTATCTTCCGAAGAGCCATTCATCCGCGCTTAACCGCCAAAACACCCAAGGCACGCTTCAAATAAATCATTCGGCCATTAATTGAATTGATGGGCATTGATAGGATTGACGGGTCTTAACAGCCACTTAATGAAACAGTAAGCTTGAGATCTTTTTACAGATTTTATCCGAAGCCACCTTAAGTTAATCATTCGCCATGCATTCTTCGATATATATCTCAGTCATATTCGATCTAGGCTATCATTTTCTGTATTACGTCCATTGTCGTCTCTGTGCAGAGTTCTTCCGAAGTAACAGATTTAAGCAGAATGGGGAAGAAGTCCAAGAAAACCACAATGGCTTCCGCTTCGCTAGCCACAGGGCAACCTGTCGTTGATCCAAGCACTAAAAATAAAGGGCTAATATCGGACACTACATGCCTAGGACTTTTCAGAACTACTTAGCAAGGCACCTATAATCTGATTGAAGCTGAAGAGCCAAGGGTGACAGCAATACAAGTCTCAGCTGACAGCACTAGAAAATATGAGGCTAATCTAAGTGATTTAGCCAACTCTTTTCTTCATCGAATAGCGGCTCGGGAGCAAATCCTCCCATATACAGATGTGGTTAGATGGGCGATTCAGGAAATCCCAATTACCGACAGAACTTTCAGCACCACAGGTGGGAGAATTTTTGGTTCCTTTCGAGCTGAGGATTTAAGGAAAACGTATCATTTGCTGGTGGCAGAGAAGAAATATAACACGGCACTCCTAGAGAAATTTCGAGCTGAGAATGAGATCTAATCCGAACCCATTCGAGGTTGGAGACAAAATCCAGCAAAGCACAAGCACGAATATTCGGGTTAGTACTCGGTCAATTCTCTATGCTCTCCTTATTGCTATGTTGGGATAATGATGTGCAGGTTGTGGGGATTACATGATTCCGCCAATTTTACCATAGAAATGGTCCCCTTAATGGAGGCGGCATGTAGTGGTGAAATAATGGATTGGGCAGATATACTGTCCGATAAGTTAGCATCCACAATTCTTGAGTTTAGATTCAACTCCCGTGTCAATGAAAGGTTTATTCAACCATTTTACTACAGTGCCTATGTATTAGATGTCTTGTGTTTTAATTCTGAATTTCTTGTGCTCAGATGGAGGTGGACGTCGCAAGACCCCACACCCGTTCACATATACCATCAAAAGTTGTGGAAGACCAACTACAAACACCATTTGTATCAAATCTACAACAGCTTCATGTTGCCCATTCATTATTCTATTTTCAAGAAGCCTGCCCCTAAGATTTCCTACCAAGCAGGGATTGATTTAAGATCCATAGGAAGTTGGTTCGGGGAGGAAAAGTTCACTTATATCAGATTTTTTGGCAGTCAAGCCAAGCCCCGCGTTCTTCCTCTATACATCCCCGATAAACTACTAGCCAGAGAAATAGCCTATCAGATCATCTCCGATGGGGTTACACAAACACTGAAGAAAGCTAAGAAGCACGTTTGGCCCTCTTTTCCTTTGAGAATTGGTATCTACACTCTGCATGATTTCAAACATGCAGAGAAAGAAGCTGAGAAAATAAACTCATTAACCCTGGCAACTCTACCGAGCAGGCGATTTGATCCAAACAAAGTCGCCTATAATGCACTCGAACAGGCCAAATTGACCAAGTTCGAGCATAGAGAAGACATATTTGAGGACTTGTTCGCATCGGCCGAGTCAATGTATCAAGTTAAATCGCTCGCCATACTTGAATACAATGATGAGGGACTAGTTGAATTCAACAGACTTAGAGAGCAGAGGTTGCAAACTCTGCCTCTAGATCTGTTAGCGATGACTCCAACAACAGAATCAAGCGAGCCTGAGAAGCGACTTGATAAAGAACCTCCTGTTACATCAAAGTAACAGGAGGAAGTGCATGAGCAAAGACAAGAAGAGACCCAGGCGAAAGAGCAAGAACAGAGCAGTTTAAATGTAAATGAAGATACACAGATTGATCCAAAATAAGGAATGGCAGCAATTTAATTCAATTATCGGCAATTTGGAATGCTCTAAAGATGAAGAGACTTCAAAAGAAGTCAATACACAAGAGGCGACTTCAAAGCAGATTTCAGGTGAAACCAACGACCCACCCAAATCAAAAGAAGTGGAAATAATCCCAAAGGATCCTTCCGGCTAATTTATTTTACAGATTGAAGAGATTCCTCCCTTGGACGTCTTCTATAGCCCAAGGCATAAAGCTATAGTGAAACGACAGAGGAAGAGGAGAAGGACTGATCAACCTTCTTTATTCCCAGAACAAACAATAATGGGCAATGTGCTATGAAAAGAGGAATTTGACTTCTCTGATGATTTGACAAAGCTATCGCAATATGCTGGAGCTTATTTGACAGCGACAATAGACAAAGCATCGGAGGTGAGCAATTTATTGAAGAGAAAAGATCAGGATATATTTTCACTACAGGCAAAATTATCAGAAGTGCAGCAAAAGGCAGAGCAGGCAGAACAACAATTGCTAGTACAACAACAAATAAACAATCAGCTGATTAAACAATTGCAGGAAGAAAAATAGAGGATTGACGACAGTGCAGTCCAAAAGCAAAAGGAGCTATCGGAGGCATTGGCGCAACTAAAAGCATCAAATTAACAAATACTAAAATCCAAAGATGAGCAGATCGCTCAATGATCAACTCAACTTGAGCAAACAAAAAATCTCCCACAGATAGATGAGTTTAAAGCAGAGGCATTTCAATTAAACAAAGGATTGATAAATCAGATGAAGCTTTTGTGTCAGCAAATCACCCAGGTAGAACCATTATGCGACTTAGCGACATCCATAAGTGAGAAAGTAGAAAAGGCAAGGACAGATTTGGATCAAGCCGAAGAAACATTGACAAATTTTCTGGAATGGAAAGATACCGATCAGGGACAGGCAGCTAACCTACCAAGGATTCTAGAATCGCACAAAGAAATATTATTTACAGAATGGAAATCTCAGTTAATGAACGCAGAAAGAGCGATTTCAAGATGCAAGACAACCACGAGTAATTTGGTTGAATTGGTTAATAATACTCTTTACTTGTCTAACATGATTTCTCAATGTACTCGAGGCCAATTAACAGCGAGAAAGATATTGCGGGAATTAACAGCTTGACATGGGATGTCTATTGGTTCTTTTTAGTGAAGCCGCACAGCCAGAGAGGCACCCTCAAATGCCTCACAGATGCGATTAGGTATATTATCCCAGATATTCAGGATGCCACATTTGCTGCCCAACTCAGTTCTCGCCTCAACAGACCACCCGAAGTGGAGCCAATGCTTGCGATAAGCCAGCTAAGGTTTAACGGCAAACAACATGAGTGATGATTCACATCGCTGACTACCAGATCGCTGTCAAGAAGATAGTTATTATTAATTGATACCAATTAAGTAGGATTTTGTTTTCATAAATTTTTTAGTTTAGTAGTATTTATAGACCCTTTCATGCATTTAGAAAGGGTCGTAAAGTTTTGTATATGACTTAAACCCTGAAGTTGCACTATTGTACTTCAGGGATATTCTTTTATGAAACTGGACCAACCATTCTGATTTTGATAAGGAAAGCTTTTATACAAATGTGCACTACTGTATTTGTTTGAAAGCATTTCTGCGTTCAAGGAAGAATTTCAAATAGCGATTGATATTGGGATTGATTAGCAGCTCATATGGTACTATTATCTATGTCTGGACTCATTCTTGTTATATGAATTGTCATTTGATCGCTCTTGCTATTATCGCATATATATATGTGTTTTAACAGCATCCTTTATGCATTCCACTATTGGCTGTTTATAGTATGCTTTTCTTCCAATCATGTATGTATCGACGATATAAATGATAAATGAAGTAATCTTGTGTTAATCACTTTGTTTAAATATTTAGATGAAGTAATATTTGAATAAATGAATATCTATGTTTATTTTACAGAGTCATCTACATGCCTGTCAATAGACAAAGATAATTAAACGCTGCATTTACAAAGAATAATTGTTCCCGGGATTAGTATTAGTTCTCTTATTTTGTTGATAGATTAAGTTATTCGCCTATCATTAGAACATACAACCCATCTCTCATCCACCCCTTTTATTCATTATTCGGAAACTGGTCCTATTATATCCAGTCGGAGCCACCATCCAAAATAGAAAAGGAGTTACATTAAGGTCCGCACCGGGTGGTTATCCCCCAATGTTGTTGCAGCGATTTTTGAGGCATCAACAGAACCATAACGAATCATTTTGCCAGCTAAATGTATCCGACGTATTGGAATCTTTTTGTAACTTTTGAATAAGTGCCCACACTTCTTCGTCATTCTTCCATTCCTCCCTTTCTTCGTTTATCCAATCCGGTTGGATAATAGAAATGGCGCACAACAATGCTTCCACATCCGCATCCTTTCTTGAGAGTGCATCTGCCACCACATTTTGCTTCCCTTTTTTGTAGATGATTTCAAAGTCATAACCCAACATCTTTATGACCCACATTTGTTTCTCTTTAGAGGATAATCTTTGTTCTAAAAAGTATTTAAGGCTATCATCATCCGTTTTTACCTTGAAGTGTCTTCCCATTAGGTAGGGTCACCACTTCTTAAGTGCATGGAGTATTGCCAACATTTCCTTCTCATAAATAGCTTTGTGTAAAAACTTTCCCTTGATTGGACGACTTTAAAAAGCAATGTGTCTTTCATCTTGCATTAAAACAACACCAATTCCATTTCCTGAAGCATCACATTCCACAATAAAGGTTTTTGTGAAGTCCGATGTAGCTAAGAAAGGTGCTTGGAACATTGCTTCTTTAAGATGTTCGAAGGCCTTTGTTGCTTCTGGAGTCCATGAAAATGCATCTTTCTTCAATAGTGTTGTTAGAGGTGCTGCTATTCTCCCATAATTCTTAACAAACCTGTGATAATACCCTGTCAACCCAAGAAATCCTCTCAGATGCTTTATGGATGTGGGGATTCTCCATTCCTTAATGGCTTTAATTTTTCTAGAGTCTACCTTAACTCCTTCCTGAGATACAATATGACCCAGATATTCCACCTCTTGTACTCCAAAGGAACATTTGGATCTTTCTGCATATAATTGTTTTTCCTCCAATAGTTGTAGCACCCTCTCAACATGTTCAACATGATCATTCCAAGACTTGTTGTAGATTATTATATCATCAAAGAATACTAACACAAATTTTCTAAGGAATGGTTTAAAAATTGAATTCATCAAACCTTGAAATGTTGAGGGTGCATTGGTAAGGCCAAAAGGAATGACCAAAAATTCATAATGACCCTCATGAGTTCTAAATGTTGTTTTCAGAATGTGTTCAGTCTTCATTCTAATTTGATGATATCCTAAATGATGATCCAACTTGGTGAAGTAAATTGATCCATGCAATTGATCCAGTAATTCATCAATGAGAGGAATGGGAAACTTATCTTTAATAGTGAGCTTATTGAGCCCCCTATAATCTGGACACATGCGCCATGATCCATCCTCCTTGTGCACCAATACTACTGGAGCAGAGAAAGAACTTTTACTCGGTTGAATTATACTAGCCTCTAGCATTTCTGCAACCATAGGTTCAATTTCACTCTTTTGGGCATAGGGATATCTATACGGCCTAATGTTTGGAGGAACACCTCCTGGAATCAGATGAATAGCATGATCATGGTCACGAATAGGTGGGAGACCTTTGTGAGTCTCAAATACCATGTAATGATTGTGCAAGACTATTTCGAGATCTCGAGAAATAGATGATTCCAATGTGGAAACATCTAGCAAACATGATTGTACAATTACACCTTCTCGTTCCTTTTTTATAAGCTTTGTCATACCATTAGAGCTGATTATCTTTCCTGGTTTCCCTGAAATACCCCTTAATTCAGCTTCCTTTCCTTCCACAGAAAATTTCATGAAACGTTCTTGAAAATTAAAAGCTATTGTACCCAAGGATTGTAGCCATTGGACTCCTAGTACAACATCAGCACCTCCCATTGGAATGGAAAGCATTTGGCTAGTCAATACATATTCTCCCATGGATAGCTTGATATTATGGCACTTTCCAGAGCAATTTATTGTTCCTCCATTTGCAATCATCACTTGACACTCTGGTGCTGGATATAAGAAGAAATTCAATTCTTTTGCTACCTTACAATAAATAAAATTCTGGGTACTTCCTGAATCAATCAACACTATTACCTTTTTCTTCTTGATTTGTCCCTCTATCTTGATGGTTTGAGGAGTGGTAATTCCTGCCAATGCATTACAAGATATGGTTGGATTCATTTGTTCTTCATCTAGGATTTGTTCTTGGAGTATATCTTCTTCTTTTGACCTTTCTTGCTCTTTTTCTTCCTCCTCTTCACAATCTATGTAGAATAATTTTTTCTCAGCACACTTATGACCTTTAGTGTATTTTCTATCACAACTGTAACAAAGCCCTTTTTCTATTTTTTCTTCCAATTGTTGTGGTGTCAACCTTATAGGTTGTGGAATACTAGCAACAACAACACTTCTGTCTTTATAGTTGTGAGTGGTATTATTACCGGGAATAGTGTCCACTCGGATGTTGCTATTCCCACTAAGACTGGTAGCTATCTTAGAAACAAACAAGTAAAGTCTACTTTCACTTTCCTTTATGAAAATAGATAGGAGTGGAACAAAGGAGACCAACCTTAGTCTTGCGCTTGATTTCCTCTCCTTCTTGATAGAGATTTGACGCTTCTTCTTTGTCTGCCCAGCTTGAAAGAGCACCTGTGGAATCACAGCAACATACTACTATCGAAGAAAAAAGATCTATATTCATAAATAACACAGGACCAAATGTGTGTTAATCATACAAATGCATATATAAGTAAACATACAAGAATATGTAGGAATACTTGAATAGATTTATTAAGATGAAAAGTAGTGAGAGGATTACAACCATATGTTCTGACCCATCATCATCCTCTACCTAGAAAGCCCTTCTTCACCTCAAGTAAAGCTTAGATCACCCAACACTATGAATATACACCAGAAAACCAACAACACTTCTCTACAAGATACAAGATTCCAGCCCTTGGATCTCTATGATGAGGGATCCATATATAGATAATTGTAGGGAGGTGAGTCATCTTTTGGGGTCTTGATTAGTGTGTTGGGTCCCTATAATACTAGTGATTACCCCATTACTATTGTAGTTATACCCCTTATTAATATTTTTGTGCCCCTATTGCCCCCATATTGTTATTACTGTGCCCCATAGTATCCCTCTATTGTTATTTTTGTGGCTTATATTATTATTATTAGGTCGGCTGGGTTATATTGTGACTCCTTAGACTCCTATATATAGAAAGGAGGTTTTGTCATTTGTATCATCCAAGAATTGTTCATTTATGTAATGTAAAGGAGGTTTCCCCCTCGAAGAGGCTGAATTCTAAGGCGTTGATCTATCTTTTCTATCTTTTCTTGAGCTGGTTTCATAACATTTGGTATCAGAGCTTTGGATTCTACGGTTTCGCTGCTCCAAACAGGTCATCATGGAATTTTCGCTATAACTTGTTTTCTGTCACGTTTCGGAAGTCGCAAACAAAACCCATTTGAGAAGAAAATGCGCTGAACCTTGGGTCCGAATTTCAGAGCTTTTTGCACAATATTTGCGGAGATATGATCTGAGGAATTTGGTCTTTTTGCAGACTCCTGAATTACATTCAAAACAGGTGACCTCGGGAAAATCGTCATAACTCTCTCTCTGAGCATCGGATTGAAATTTCATAAGAAGGTACAGAAGCAAGACGGACTGTAGCTTCTTGTGTGCATTTGGCAGATCCAGAGGTCGAAACAGTGACTCGTGGCATGTCGTGCAAGTTCGCTCTACTGAACTAGTCTATAATCAAGTCACTGTGGGAGATTTCGTATAACTCTTCCTTGGAGAATCCAATTTGGGTCAGGCTTGAGGCATTGAAAAGAGGACACAGAGGGCTACTATAGGTCACAAATTCAGAACTAGATGATTGGAAAGTACAAAGATACATCAGAGGAAATATCGAGCTCCTACAAAGTGAAAAAAGGTGTGTAGATTTTCTTAAATTTTTGCTTAAGCTTGGTTTGAATTTATTTTGAAGAAACAAAGGCATAGTAGAGCATATTAATCGGTAACTTGATGCCCCGAGGAAAGAAAATGCAAACACCTAGTAAGGAACCTGAAAGCTCTAGCATGACTCATGAAGAAGAGGAAGAAATGCTACATGATATATCAAAATTACAAGACCAAGTGCAAAAAATGTCAGCCTCAGAAAAGCTAACAGAAGCTAAGATAAATGGCATGGAATCTAGGATAAAGGGTGTGGAAGCTAAGATGGATGATCGGAAGACAGATTTGAAGACATACATGGACGATTTGAAGACAGATTTGAAGACAGACATGGACGAATTGAAGATAAATATGAATAAGTTGCTACAAGAAATGGTCACTAAGGGTGAAATAGTAGTAGAGGAAACTGATGATGAGAACAAAAGAAATGTTAATCATGATTCCATAGACTCTAATGTGGGCTCGAAGACCCATCATATTCCAAAAATCGATACGAGGAAGTTTGATGGCAAGGATCCTGCAACATGGATATTACAGATGGAGCAATTGTTCGATCTCAATAATGTGCAAACACACAAAAGGTACGTATGGCAACTTTATATTTGGAACAAAATTAGTTTGTATGGTATCAATGGATTTGCTCTCGTAAACAATTTATCACTTGGGCAATTTTTTTGGAAGAATTGATGGCACATTATGAGGATACAAAAAGCAACACTTTTTTTAGCCAATTGATAAGTCTCAAACAAAAGGGTTCAATAATGGAGCACATTGAGGAGTTCCAAAAAATTGAACATAAGGGTAAAAAATATTCTAGAGGAGCATAGGATTGATGTGTTCATAGGGACTTTAAAGCATAATTCACATGTGTTCGCCTTTGGGAAACCTGTTATTAGGAGAGAGCATTCAGGTTAGCAGAAAAAATGGACAAGCAAATCATGGCCCAAAAGCATTTACCTACAATTTAAGTGGAAGTGTTTGTCCCTAGTCTCCAACTATTAGGTTGCACACAAAATTGGAGAAAAAGAGCAAAAGGGCTTAGTTAAGTTGTGATAGTATCACTAAGTATAGTGTGCTGAGAAGAAATTATTCTATAAGATTGTGAGGAGAGAAGGAGCAAGATGTCAAAAGAAGGGGAATATATTATCAGGACCAAAGCTAGATGAAGAACAAATGAATCGAGTTTTGTAATTGGCATTGGCTGGAATTTACACTTCCTAAACATCAGATAGAAGGACAATCAAGAAGGAAAGGTATAGTGTTGATTGTTCAGGAAGACCACAATTTTCTTCATTGTAATGGTAGCAAGATTGAATTGCTTCGTATCGCACAGGTTCAAGTGTTGTTGAAATATGGCAGGACATTAATTGCCTTGGAAAATGCCCTAATGTCAAGCTATCATTGGGAGATTTATTTGACTAGCCAATGCTTTCCATTCCAATGGGAGGTGCTGATGTTGTACTAGGAGTCCAATGGCTACAATCCTTGGGTACAATAGCTTTTAATTTTCAAGAACTTTTCATCAAATTTTCTATGGAAGGAAGGGAAGTTGAATTAAGGGGTATTGCAGGGAAACCAGGAAATATAATCAGCTCTAATGGTATGACAAAGCTTCTAAAA